>BMAU01020166.1:0-97261 GCA_019973935.1 Trichonephila clavipes
CTATACTTTTTCGATATGGGAAGAAGGGTTTTATAAAACCCAGTGCCCAATGACCCCCTCCCCCTTTGTTTAGACTTCTTTAGACTTCCTTAGACTTCCAAAGCCCTTCCGTGCAATTTCAACGCCTCCTATTTGTCTTTTACTGCCCCCTGAAAGCCTCAAACACTCACAAGGGGGCGTTATCACCCCCATTGAGAACCTATGGCTTAGAGCTAACATGCCCTCTTTGGAAGCCCAAGATTATGGTTTAAATCCCGGCTGGAATTGCGAGATTTCCTATATGCGAAAATCGTAGGCACGTATATCATATGATTATGCAACATGAAAAAGTTCCGTTGAGTATCAATTGGAATCTTTACACTCAACAAAGTCTAATCACATTAATATTTAGCATCCGATAAGAGAGAGCTATAATTGAATAAATTCCAGCGACAAAACTTCGTTGCGGGAGCCGACCACTAGATGGTGCCACTGATGAAATGGCTCTGACTCTTGGGGATTTATCGTGTCTGCAAAGGTTTGGCTGCCAAAATGCAGCACATTTGAAAAGAAGATAAACGCAGTCTGGTATGTATTTTAGAAATTTAACTTGTATTGAAATTTCTACATATCTATAGGAAAAAGAATTATGAGTAAAACAATTTGTTGAATACTATTTCAAATAGTTAAATTTTATATATAATATCCACAAATAAAAATGAACTTCAATGAATTTCATACACAGCTTAAATTCGATGCGAATTAAAATGAAATTATTCCACGATTTTTTAATCAGTGAGGTTGAAACACTTGTAAATCTAAAAGTCTGAAAAACCTCTAAAAGATTAAATTTATCAACATTAAATTTATAAAAAGTAAAATTTTTAAACCTGAATATATTAATCTAACATATAATCGTGGAAAAATCTTAAGAAATAGTCATAATAATAATTCTTTGAATAAACAAATTACGTGCATATATATATATTTATATTATGAGAAGAACTGATGTAAAATGAGAAAAAACATTATGCAAAATTTTATGCAAATTAGATGCGGCACGTTCAATAGCGGTATGATTAAATAGCATCCTGACCTTCCTATACTTCGCCTAGGAGAAATTCAAGCTGAGATAGAGGTAAAAGAGCAGGTTGAAGTTTTATTTGAAACATTATTGATGTTTCTTCTCTTATACATAAGAACTTAGACGCGTTTATGAATAAGTTATTTTATTGAGTAGTGTCTGAATTAGATAAAATTTTAAATACAAATGTATTGGCATTTTCCAACAAACTTTAAAGAATTTATGCTATGACTAATTCTAAGTCGGGGTGAGAATATATATATAATTTTAAATTTCTTAAGATTTAACTATCGAAAAAATTAAAATTTCGCGTACTTGAAATTTTATTTGATGAAAAATAATATATTTGGAACAGTGCTTCTCAAACTTTCAATATGTGTGGCTCAAGTTTCAATTGTAATTTTTATTGAGTCTTCTAATTATAACAATGCATTGAATGCACTAATAATGTGATTTGATGCCAAAACTATAATGTGACCTTAATTATAATCTGTAGAAGTTATCAAATAATTATTAAACTTTGTAAATGTTTCTTTTAAGCAATATATATTTTTGAAGTAAGTTACACTTAAGTAAAAGAATAAATACTGTGTTACTTTTCTTTTCAAATTTTTATACTGGAACAGATTTTAAAAATATTTTGAATTAAATTAAGTATTTTTCCCATCAATTAAACATTTCTATAGTCTAAACATACATTTCGAACATACTAACTTGTAAAACCAGATTTTCTGCTGTGGTTATTTTGAAGACAAATACATATCTCAGCAAAAAATATCCACTGATGAAATAAATTAAGAGAATTGGAATATTTATCGAATTGCATGAAAAACCACTGTTTTTAGATAAAAATACAAATCTTGTTCGGCAAATATTTTAGCTTACACTTGTGTGTAGGCGGAGCCAGCAGAAAAAGAGGCTTTATAAGCGCGTGTAAGTTCGCCAGCAAACCTCAGCGAATTTCATGGTTTTATTTTGAAGCAATATTTTCAATTCAAACTGTAACTATAAAAAGGAGTAACCACCAACGATTAGGTGATAGAATGAGGTGGCGAGTTGTGGGGAGACTAGAAACAGGCCAATGTCAAGTCCAGATTTGTAGGGAGTTAAATTTAATGCTCAGCGTCATGTGTTACTTCTGAAAACAATTACTTGAAACTGGATCCATTGAGAGGAATCCTGGATAAGGTCGTCCAAGAGACACGAAAGCCAGAAAAGATCGCCCTTTGTCGATAATTTTGAGGCAAAACAGAGGGGCTAGAGCTTCTCAGATGTCTCGTTACTTGAATGTAAGTTTAGAAATCAGTGTATCAAGGGAAATTGTTTCAAAAAGTCTTCATGAGGGAGCTTTGTTTGCCAAAAGAGCAGCTGTTTGTGTCTCGCTCACGTCTACGAACAGGAGAGTCGATTTAGAATAGTGTAGATGGCATAGGGATTGAAGTTTGGATCAATGGGTGACAATTCTATTCGCCGATGAGTCCCGTTTCTGCATAAACACTGATTCTCACCGTATGTTCTTATGTATAGATACAGGGACCCGCTACCAAGGTCAACGACAACAATCCCCCTCCAAGAACCACCAGGAAATGAAAACAGCTTTGCTGACTGAGTGGGATGAATTTCCACAAGAACTGATAATCTGCCTTATTTCAAGTGTGACATCACGCTGCGAGGCCTGTATAGCTGTAAGAGGTGACCATAACCCCTATTAACCCATTAGTTTTGTTTATTCCACAGCCAGTATTTCCTACCTTCCAACTCTTACGATTGTTACGCACGATCATTCGTGTGTACTGTAGTTGTTGAATGGTTATTTCTTTTGTAATGTATCAATGTATGTCCATATCAAATTTCATTAAAATCGGTCGAGTAGTTCTAGAGGGTACAACTTCTCTTAATTTCTTACACCAGTTTAGAAAAAGACTTTAGACTATCAATATGTATACTGAACTTTCTTTTGTGAAAATCTGATCTGCAAGACAAGCCCATGGGAGTCATTAATTAACATTTAGCCTATTCTCTTAATATGGTATCGATGAATTAATTATCAGTTACAATATGCAGTGCTAATACATTTTAAAATATATTATATCAGTGCAAATATGTATTTTGCTTATTGTTATGTCAGAAGTATTCTTTTTTGCTTCCTTTCAGTAAACTAATATTTTTTTTTAAAAAAAACACCTTTAATTTTTGACTTTTCGATGTACTTGTGCCCGCTAAATAGGGTTCTCACGCCCCCTCTAAGAAGGCCCGTTCCACAGTTTGAAGAACGCCCGTTTAAAATAATGACTGATACAAATCATGGTTTATTACTTGCCAGTCCATTTAATGGTGTGGTGTGCAAATTTGGAGATTGAAATGCTATTAAAAAGAGATGAACTTTGGATTTGGAATGACAGGAATTATGTCTCCAATAATTAAGTTTTACTACTTAAAATTATTTAAGGTAAAAACAAATTTAATTTAATGTCGAATTGGTATTATTATTAATGTTATTACATAGTTACGTGTTTTTCCCTTATGTAAGATGTGTACATTGGCGAATTAAATATCTACAATATTATACTTATAAATATGTATTGATTAAGAAGACAATACATAGCATATACACTATCTTCAAAAACACATTGCTAGGTATATTAAGTATATATCATATTATATGGAACAAAATATGTTTTCATCGTAGATAACCCATGTTACGTCATCAGCGCACTGTAGCGCCATCTGTAAAAATTTGTAAAAGTAGACATTGTCTAGCTGTACCCCAACAAAAGCGGGTGCACGAATAAAGTAGGCTTAGCGTTGCGAAAAAAGACTGATTTTTTGTTCTTTAACCAGTTTTACAGTCCACACAAATATTGACGAAACATTGGTCCTACGAAGCCACAGAAAATGGATAAAAAATCGAAAAATAAAAATAACTCCAACGTAACTACTGAAGAAAAATTGAATCGTTTAAAAGATTCAATCAAAGGAACTTTAACTAGGTTAGAGGCTTTTACCTCAGAGAAGACAGTGTCAAAGGATACTAGTGTCACTGAAATCGAAATTAAACTCAAAAAAATTGAGCAATTACAGATAAATCTAGATAAAAATAGCTGAGGATTATTGTGAAATAGAAATTTTCGAAAGCTTGAAATCATTCAGCTGGACATAGAAGATATAAATCAACGGATCGAGACAACAGAGGTAGGTCTCAAACTTTTAATGTATTCTTTGAAAAATTCTGAAAAATGTAAACATTAATTTAAATGACAATGGTAAAAATAGTATCCGCTTACCTCAAATTCCATTGCCAGAATTTTCTGGTGTAATAGCAGAATTTTCTAATTTTAAAAATCAATTTATTAATTTAATAAGTAATAATGAGCAATTGAATGATTCGCAAAAACTATACTATCTTCGAGCATCTCTAAAAGGAGAAGCAAAAGCTCTTAGAGTCGCCTAGCGATAGTTTCGATTCTCTCTTTAAAGCATTAGAAGATCGTTACGAAAACAAACGGCAGTTGATAGATTCACATGTCCTTGAGATAATTAATTATGAAAAATTTATAGCGAATCAGCCAAAGAACTGCGCGCTTTAATGGATTGTATCAATAGAAACATTAGAGCACTTAAAAGTTTTGAAATATGAGCAGAATGATCTATCAGATATAATTTTAATAAATATAATTCTTCAAAAATTGACAAAGAATCTAGAAAACAATTGAACTTTCGTTGAAAAACAGCAGAAGTTCCAACATTTGATTCTATTATGAAATTTTTAGAAAAGAGAAGTGCTGTGTTAGAAAACATTACTCGCATTCCTAGTACTAAAACGATCCATAAAAATACTGCAATGTCAACTAAAGCCAAATCGCTGGTAGTTAATAGTAAAAAAATAACTGTTAAACCTTGTATTCTATGTCGAAATTCTCATCCTCTTTATAAATGTATTGCATTTCAAAATATGTCTGTGGAGTGCAGAAAGAAATTTGTTACCAATAACAAACTTTGTATAAATTGCCTCAGACTTCATTATGGTGCCTGCATGTCTAAATATAAATGCACAGTTAGTGGTTGCAAAGGATTACATAATTCATTGCTTCACGATTCTGCTGAACTTTGCTCTGCAGTTAAAAATCAAACTGTAGGGGAAAGGGGGATAGAGACCATTTCGAATACTACTCGGTTTGAAGGTCAGCCAGAAGTGGCGGTTTTGACTTATGAAATAAATGTGTTTTATTGAATACATTCATGATTTTCGTTAAAAGTGCTGATGGATATAGAATTAAGTTAAGAGGATTATTAGATAATGCGTCTACGATATGCGTTATGAGAGAAGACATAGCAAGAAAGTTGGGATTTAAATTTAAGTCTGCAAACCAATCTATAACAGGCATTAACGGAATTACGCAATCATCGAAATATTCAGCTAATATTGAAGTTTCAAATCGGGATTATACTTTTGCACGCAATGTACAATTTTCACTTTTACCTAAAATTATCGATGCGATTCCTGTATCGAAATTAAATATATCGGATTTAAATATTCCAGCTTCAATTGAGCTGGCTGATTCTAATTTCCATATGCCAGGTCAAATAGATATATTGATAGGAAGTGAACTATTTTTTGAAATTTTAAATCCAGAACAATATTATTTGCAGGAGGGAAATGTAATTTTACAAAATACAAAATTTGGCTACTTAGTCACAGGTACCCTTCCTCAGTCACAACAACAAGCCAATTGTTGTTTAATAAGTGAACCAAGCTTAGATATAACAGTAAAGAAATTCTTTGAACTGGAATCACTTCCAGATGATTCTAAGGAAATAACAAAAGTGAAGAGGAAATTTATTGTGAGGAACATTTTGTTAGTACCTATAAAAGAGATAAAACGGAAGATTTATAGTTCGGTTACCCATAAAGGAAAATGCAGAAACATTATTAGATATTCCAAAGAGAATGCGATCAAACGACTAAATGGTATTTGGGAAAAATTAAACAAAAACAATACAATGGGAACTTTGTATAAAGAATTTATGAATGAATATGAACTTTTAGGCCATATGGAGGAGATTAAAAATGAAACATTAGATAAGATTAACTATTACATTCCTCATCATTCTGTATACAAACCAGAGAAGACATCCACTCCATTGAGAGTTGTCTTCGATGCAAAGTGCAAAAACAACAAGTGGTTTTTCTCTAAACTCCATTTTACTAAACGGAGGAATTATTCAACAAGATCTCTTTTCCATAGTCAGTAGATTTAGAAAACACGAGTACGCGTTTAGTGCAGATATTAAAAAAAAAAAAAAATGTACAGGCAGATACTTGTTGATCCTAATCAAAGGGATTTACAACGAATTATGTGGAAGACTAGTGCAGATGCTCCAGTCAAGACTTACAAGCTAGCTACCGTAACTTATGGGACAGTTTCTGCACCATTTTTAGCTACCAGGACTTTAAGGGCCTTAGCAGATGAAGAAAAAGCGGAATTTCCTGACGCAGCAGATGTGATTTGTAATGATAGTTATATGGATGATATTCTTTCTGGAGAGTCTACATTAGAGGGTGCAAAAAAAACTCCAAACCAGATTATCTCAACTATTACAGAGAGGGGGTTTTGAGCTACACAAATGGGTGTCAAATAGCCCAGAACTGTTGAAAGATTTATCTACATCTTCCTATGTGTTTGATAAGGAATTTCAGGATGCTCCAGTGAAAACATTAGGTATGCTATGGGATCCAAAGTTGGATTGTCTCACATACAAAGTAAAGATTAGTAACAAAGTCAACTTCTCAAAAAAGAGACGTGCTTTCAGAAATTGCAAGGCTCTATGACCCCTTTGGGCCTGATAGGACCCATTGTTACGAAGGCTAAGATATTCATCCAAGAACTTTGGAAAATAAAATTAGATTGGAGTGAACAGCTACCACCAGATGCAATGGAAGAGTGGATGAACTTCTACCAAAAATTAGCGAAAGTAAATAACTTCAAAATCCCAAGGTGCATTCTACTTCCTGCAACAATACGGATTGAAGTACATGGCTTTTCCGATGCATCAGAACGTGCCTATGCTGCTGTTGTCTACATAAAATGTTTCAACGAATCTGGACAATCTCAAACTAGATTATTATGCAGCAAGTCCAGAGTGGCTCCCTTGAAAACACTCACCATACCGAGGTTAGAACTGTCTGCAGCTTTACTACTATCGAGATTAGTCAAAAAGGTTGTGCCAATTCTACAATTACCTATTAATAAAATTTGGATGTGGACGGACTCAACGATTGCTTTAGCGTGGATAAAGACTGAACCTCATAAACTCAAAACATTTGTCAGCAACAGGGTGGCGGAGATTCAAGCACTTTCAAAGGACTATCATTGGAAACATGTTAGCTCCAAGAACAATCCTGCCGACTTAATTTCTAGAGGCTGCAATGTGGATGAACTTTTAAAGAACGAAATGTGGTTCTCGGGTCCAGATTTACAAACTGATGAATACGAGGACAATCAACTTTTTCCTGATCCTTCCTACAGAGATGAACTAAAATGTGCTGTTACACTTTCAATGACTGAGTGTTCTTCAAATTTTTATGATGAACTCTTTAATGTTACAAATAATTTCATAAAATTAATTAGAATTTTTAGCTTTTTATTTTTAGGTTCATTAATAACATCAAAGCTAAGGAATCTTGTAATAAGGAGAAATATCTAACTGCAGATGAAGTAAAGAGGAGTACGGAATTTTTAGCTAAAATAGCACAATTAAGTGAGTTTAAAGCAGAAATCGATGCCTTGAAAAAAGGTAAAGGTGTTTCAAAAACAAGTAAGTTAAAGGCTTTAGATCCTTTCTTAGATGAGAATTCTTTACTCAGAGTTGGTGGAAGGCTTTGTAATGCTGATTTACCATTTGAAGCAAAACATCAAATAATTATACCTAGTAAACATAAATTTACTAAATTACTTTTTGAGCATATGCATAAGAAGTTTTTTTCATATTGGTGCTCAGGGTTTAGTACATCAAATTAGAATGCAGTTTTGGCCCATTAATGGCAAGGGTATTGCACGAAAAACAGTTCATGATTGCATTGCATGCTTTAGACAGAAGCCTACTGGGGTAGATCAATTAATGGGAAATTTACCATCAGAGAGAGTAACTCCAAGTGCACCATTTTTAAACTCTGGGGTGGATTTTTGCGGACCTTTTCAAATAAAATTTAAAAAATCAGAGAAAGGGGATATTTTCAAAAGTTTATGTTGCGATTTTTGTATGCTTGGCTACAAAGGCTATTCATTTAGAGGCAGTGACTGATTTAACAACTGAGGCATTTATTGCAGCTTTGAAGAGGCTATGTGCCCGTAGAGGCCGCATTTCTACATTAATGTCCGATAACGCAACTAATTTTAAAGGCGCAGCTGCAGAATTAAATCGTTTCATAAAATTAATTTGTAACAAAAAAACGAGACATTAGCAAATTATTTTGCATCAGAAGCTATCCAGTGGAAATTTATCCCACCTCGTTCTCCTAATTTCGGGGTTTGTGGGAGGCAGGGGTAAAATCATTCAAACACCATCTCTATAGAACTTTAGTTAATAGTAAAATAACTTTCGAAGAATTCGAGACAATAATAATTCAAATTGAAGGTATACTTAATTCACGTCCATTAGTACCATTGTCAGATAATATCAATGAATATGAAGTTTTAACTCCTGGACACTTTATAATTGGTCGACCTATCAGTGCAATACCTGAGCCCGCAATTTTAGATATTTCAGATAATAGACTATCTAGGTGGCAGTATACAACAAAGTGTGTACAAACTATTTGAAACGCTGGAAAAATGATTATCTTAATCATTTACAGCAGAGAAACAAGTGGCAGTTCGAGAAAATAATGTTGCCGTAGGGTGTTTAGTGCTTTTAAAGGAAAAATGATTTGCCTCCCTGCAAATGGACAATGGCAAGAATCTTGGAGGTTATTTATGGAACTGACGGTAAGGTCAGAGTCGTTAAACTAAAAACTGCCACGGGGTTCTCACACGTTCTATCTCAAAAATATGTATCTTACCAATAGAAAATAATAATATAAATTAAATTGTAATGTGAAGTATATTATATTCTTAGAATATTGTATTTTTCTATTTTTGAATATTGTATTTTTTTTTCTTATTTTGAATATTGTATTTTTTTTTCTTATTTTAGAATGTTGAATTTATTTGTATTTAATTCATTTAGGCATTTGTAAACTGTATATAGCAAATTGCATTTTTAAATATATTTTTGAAATATTGTATATTTCAACGCCGGGCGGAATGTTACGTCATCAGCGCACTGTAGCGCCATCTGTAAAAATTTGTAAAAGTAGACATTGTCTAGCTGTACCCCAACAAAAGCGGGTGCACGAATAAAGTAGGCTTAGCGTTGCGAAAAGACTGATTTTTTATTCTTTAACCAGTTTTACAGTCCACACAAATATTGACGAAACAACCCATATCTAAATATAGAGAGAAATATATTTCTAAATATAGATGACTGCATACGTATTCCAAAGCTGAATAGAATGTTATTGTACTAAGGAGAATTGTAACTTAATGTTTGCGGACGTTGCAGATTAATTCGAAACTAGACACGTTGAGAGAATCACATGCTATCCATTATGATTAGTAACTTTAATACATGACTTGATAATGAATGTGCTTACTGAGAAAACTTGTCAAAATGTTTGTATAGGAATTTTTAAAGAATAATTTATACAGAATTTTTGGTACATTTAGGAAAACTTAAGGTATGTAACTACCCAAAATTCACCGTTTTGGTGATAACTTGAGAAATTCCTTTTATGATTTTATTTTATAGCCCATACATTTAAGATTAAAAAAACACTCTATTTTTATTTCTACGATATTTAGAAGCAAAGTTATAGCATGATTAGTAAACCTGAAATGGAGTTTACAAAACCGGAAGTAGATCCCTATACAAAATATTTTTAAGATATTGAATTGAAATATTTAGAACATGTTTTTAGTTCTATTTGTGTTATGAATCAAAATCCAATTTTTCTGAAATATATTTTGATACTTTATTGCTCTTTGGTGAAAAAAGATCATTAATTTTTAAAAAGTTGTGCCTTTGCATAGAATTTGGCATATTTAAAAAACTTTCAAAAGTATTGCAAATCTTTTATATCCTAACACATATAAAGATGTTATTCACGAGCTGTGAATATATAATTTGAATACATTTATTAGAATTTTCTGAAGCGACAATTTTTCATCAAAATTTCATTAAAAACGACAATTGTTAGTCCCCAGAAAACAGCAAAATATTATAAAAAAGTCCGAGTTAGTTAAAAATGAAGCTAAAGAAATATTGACCTATAAATATGGCGAGTTTAAAAAATGTACACTTAGTAGAAAAATTTGTATACTCTATTAAAATCTTTAAATGCATTTTCTGAGAAACTATGTTTTACAATTTTTCGCTTCACGATAGAGTTCTCTATAGGATAATGATGCTAGATATGTACTGTATAAATATATTATTCGAATATATTAATTAGAATTTTCAGTACAAGTTTTACCGTAACTTCTACTGTTCACTTAAATTTCACTAAAAATTCCCAATTTATCCAAAATTATTTTTAATTTTGTGGAAATTGTGCTTGAATTCCTAGTTTTATGCCCCATTTCAAAAATTCCCCCATTTTTGTTGAAAATTTACATATTTCAAAAAAAGTGCTCTGAAAGTAGTCACATACCTTAAGCAATTTTTGATTTTAAAGAAATTATATGTGATATTTTTTGTTGTATTTCTAAACCATTAAAAACTAGAGATGGCAGTAAATGAAAGAAAAAGCAACGATTTATTCTTTAGAATATGTATCCTCCGAATCATTATTTTTTTTTATAATTAATTTAGTAACCATGGTAACGAGTCTTGGGTTCGAGTCCTAGTGTTAAATAAGGTTCAGCATTTAGAACGGCTGATGTACGTTAAATCAGTTAACGCGGGAGGCTCTATTGCAAGGTGAGAAAATTTGGCATCTGGGTTTTGCAGGGTTCTTAAGATAAGGAAGTCTAATGACAAATGTTTTTTAATAGTTGAAACAATAGTTCACTTGGTGCCTAAGAATCTTCTTATTGTTTTTTTAAATACATTTTAGTATATTTCTCTATTTATTAGGCAAATATATCACAGCTGATCTGAGATGTTTTAGGATTTATTTATTCTTTATTCCTTATCAAGAACTTTTATTTTCAATTAATTTTCAAATAGCATCGATGTATATTTGTGCATCGACACTGTAATAAAATGATCAGTGGAAATAAAAAAAAATCAAAATTTTTATTACTTCCAGGAGTTTTAGAATGTGTTTCGTTTTGTTAGTTTAAATTTTGCTTTTGAACGAAAAGACACAAGATATTGATCAGCAAATGTAATTTTCTTTGATGATGTAACCGAAAGACACACTGAAATGTATTTTTTGGAATAATTACACCTCTGTGGTACAAATATTTGTTTAATGTGGGTACACGTAGCTAAATATTAAATCATTCTTCTCTTAAATATTTAGAGCATAAATTGAATCCATAATTCATTAATCAAGCACGAATTTTATATTTATAATATAAATGCAGTACAAAAAAAGTAATATCATGTTATTGTTGTCACAGATGACACAAAATCATATCATTTTTACAAGTTTGAAAACAGATAATTTACAGTTTTTTACATTAATTCTATAATTAAATATGATAAATTATTTCCTAATAACACACAATTTATTCCCGAACCAATTTATTCCTGTTGCTCTGAATATGTAATTTCGCATTTGTGAAACAAAGGTGAAAATATTAAACACTAATTATTTGAAATATTTTTTTGTTTACGCAAAATAATAAAAAATACATTGAAAAAATAAAAATACCTCACAATTACATTTGACTTTACCTTATTAATTTAAATAAACCAACTGAATAAATGATATAAGCATATTTGTTTATATATATTTCGAATATTTTTAATAATATACACATGGTTTTATTGTGAAACATATAAAGGGTGTTTTTTTTAGAGGTATGGAACTTTAAATTGCAATAAAACAACGATGTATTATTATATTGACATGAATTTTTTTTATTCGAAAGATAATCTTGTGGCATTACATTTTAGATATGATTTCTGGCATATGACTGCCACGGCTGGCTCGGATGTAGTCCAATCTGGACGACCAATTTTCGATGACTTTTTCCAACATTTGTGGCCGTATATCGGCAATAACACGGCGAATGTTGTCTTCCAAATGGTCAAGCGTTTGTGGCTTATCCGCATAGACCAATGACTTTACATAGCCCCACAGAAAATAGTCTAGCGGTGTTAAATCACAAGATCTTAGAGGCCAATTCACAGGTCCAAAACGTGAAATTAGGCGGTCACCAAACGTGTCTTTCAATAAATCGATTGTGGCACGAGCTGTGTGACATGTTGCGCCGTCTTGTTGGAACCACAGTTCCTGGACATCATGATTGTTCAATTCAGAGTTAGTGAGTGAGTAAATGTTAACGTCGCACTGCTCAGCTACACGAGGGCTTTTGGCGACGGACCACGTAATTTTGAACCATGGTCAAGTGACGTGGACGACACCTGAGCTGGCACCCCCCTCTCCTAACTACCACTTCACCCCAACGGGAGGACGTTTCAGCTCTCGACAGATTTAACGTGCATCGCTGCCCTACACGGCGGGTCTTTAGTGGTACTGGGATCGAACTCATGACTTGCCTGCCATGGTTGGATACCTTAACCACTGGGCTACCGCAGCCCCTTGTTCAATTCAGGAATGAAAAAGTTAGTAATCATGGCTCTATACCGATCACCATTGACTGTAACGTTGTGGCCTTCATCGTTTTTGAAGAAGTACGGACCAATGATTCCACCAGCCCATAAAGCGCACCAAACAGTCAGTTTTTCTGGGTGTAACGGTGTTCCGACATACACTTGTGGATTAGCTTCACTCCAAATGCGGCAGTTTTGTTTGTTGACGTAGCCATTCAACCAGAAGTGCGCTTCATCGCTAAACAAAATTCGCTTATGAAAATCGGGAACAACGGCAATCTCATTTTGGGTCCTTTCGACGAATCTACGCCTTGCTTTATCATATTTAAAATGTAATGCCACAAGATTAGCTTTCGAATAAAAAAAAAAATTCATGTCAATCGAATAACACATCGTTGTTTTATTGCAATTTAAGGTTCTATACCTCTAAAAAAACACCCTTTACTTTATAAAATTAACTAATATCGTTATTCAATATAATGTTCTTTGAAGTCAGATTTTTGAGAAGATTCGAATATTATTGGTTTAAAAAAAAGAGTGGTCATTATGATGCCGTCTCTTGCTTCGGATAAGGAAGCTTTGGAAATCTGTATTCGAGTCATTTATTACTCGATAATTTGGAAAGACAAATGATGTCTTTTCACACAATGCTAAATCGACAATTTATATCAAAAACTGATAAATAATGTTATTTTTTGATTAACTCTCATTTGCCATGATTTTGCCATTCTGATACCTAAAATTAACCATCATTATTATCATTATCACTTACATCGGAACTGCTATGTACTTATATATATACGGTGTTATTGACACACTTAGCCATTTTTACTACACTTCTCTGACATCAACATTCAACATTAAAAAGCACAGGGAAATAGAAGTAAAGCACTTAGCTAGAAAAACATTTTAATATTATCATTTGCTGGCTGTTGATTCAGAGTTCAAGGATGTTTCCTCCTTTTTTAGGTAAGAGAAAAGCAGATTGTGTAATGCTAATGACGCTGAAAGTTTAATTTATTTTTTATTTTGACCGAATATTCCTTAAAATTTAACTTCAAAGGCCCTTAGTGTTCAATAAAAACAATTAATATATAAAAAAATTTTAAGTCAATTCGTACTAAGATCAGCAAAGAAAAATATTATTTTAGCTAATTTTTATTAAATAGTTACAATTAATATAAATATGTATATACATAGGACATAATCACAACATTAAGTGGTCATTAATTTTTATTAATTATGATTGAGGTATCGTATTGTCATCCAAAACAATCGTGTACATAAAATTTCAGTTCAACTGAATGCACGTGAGAAAAAAACCTTTTCAAGTTTTCACACAAGTGGCCACAAGGGTCGCTAAGTCGCCAACGTGGCTGTATTTTAAATTCTTTAAATAATTAGCTTTAATCAATGAACTTTTATTAATTATAATTAAATTATTGTATTGTCGTCCAAAATAATCATGCGTATAAAATTTCAGCTCAAATGAGCGCTTTAAAATGTATTTTATTATCGATTTAAACTTCCACCAAGATAAATAAATATATATTTATAGAGAGTGTGAGATAATAGTAGAAATTGAAAAGGGTTTGTATATTAAAGGTAAGAATATAATTTTGAATAAAATTGTGAAACACAGCAATAATTTTTTAAAAGAAAATTATGCTTTTTGAGCTTTTTGCTTGGATATGTACTTTGAAATGTTGATCTTAACTTCTTCCCAGCTTTTTCTCTTGTCTTAAACTTCACATTTGGAATAATATCTTTATACTATTAATCATTCAAGTAACTATACAATGAGTAACGTCACACTAGAAAGCAACCCTAAGGCTATTAGCAAAGTACTTCGTAATTTTGAGCCTAGGTCGAGTGACGAGGATGGCACTTAAGCTGTCTCTACACAATCTATGGTATCACATCCCTCTAAAGGGAGGATTTTAGGCTATGGAGATTCAACATACATTAGCCCTGTCTACACGGGGGTCTTCAGCGGCATCAAAGCTCGAATCAGCTACATGGAAGTCACGAGTTCATGACCGTAAACACTAGGCTACAACAGCCTTTTTTAAAAGTAGAAATGCACACAAGCAAGAGATATTTTTATTAATTTATTTCTTACCTAGGCATCTTTTGTAAGGTACAGCGATCGAAAAAGTAAAAAAAAAAATTCAGCTAACTAGAGTTCTTATATATATACACTGCTCAAAACAGTTAAAGGATATTTTAAGTTTTATATAAAATAAAGATATAAGCGAAATTTTTTTGCCGAAAATGGAAGAAGAGAATCACAAATGCAAATTTTTCTGATTTTCAAACTGTGGAGTATGCTAGTTTTGAGTTCGATGTCAAAAACGTTGCTTCACCTGCAGCGAATCAAATTTGACTTTCAACTGAAATGAAGACAAGGATGATCGGCATTCAGTGACTGCTTTGTTTCGATGAGTACGATGTTTCAGCGAAGTCATTTAACCGATTCAGAAGCTTGGAGAGTTGTTGGCAGGTTACAAGGGGGCCAAACTCAAGCCGAAGTAGTGCAAGCCATTGGAATGTCACAAAGGGTGATTTCCAGGATCTGGAACCGTTTTTGGAGACTGGAAAAGCAGGCCGAAGACCAGGACACAGTCGTAGACGGGAAACAACGCTCAATGAAGATCGTTATTTAGTGTTAACGGGTCGGAGACACCGAAATATGAACGCTACTCATCTCCAACAACACCTTAGCTCGGCTACTGGCACCACGGTTTCAACTCAGACTGTCCGAAACCGGCTCCATGGTGTAGGTCTATACCATGGTATGTCGCCGACCGCTGGTATGTGTTAGACTAACATCAA
This sequence comes from Trichonephila clavipes, assembly GCA_019973935.1. Lineage (NCBI taxonomy): Eukaryota > Metazoa > Arthropoda > Arachnida > Araneae > Nephilidae > Trichonephila > Trichonephila clavipes. The sequence goes on from BMAU01020166.1 coordinate 15,722, forward strand.
GGCATCGTCGCGACCGCAGGGAGTGGGAAACAGAGCATATGAACTGGAGGAGAAATGAATGGAGCAATGTTTTGTTTTCTGACGAGTCCCGGTTTTCTGTTCATCCAGATAATAGGCGTATTTTCATCTGGATGGTCCGTGAGAGTAGGAATGATCCTCCGCCGTTCGTGCACGAAAGTGTCAGATATGGCGGTGGGGGAGTGTTGGTGTATGGTGGCATCTCCATTGACGGGCGCACAGACCCCTACATCATTCGCGATGTACCTCTGACTGCTCGCCGATGTAGGAATGAGATCCTCAGACCTATTGTAGTCCCTTACGCTGCAGCATTCGGAGATGACTTCATTTTAAAGGACAATAACTGCAGGCCCACATCGTGCTAAACTGGTGGAGGATTTCCTTTTCGAGGAAGGAATCGTACGAATGGAATGGACAGCGTGTTCTCCAGACATGAATCCGATAGAGCACGTTTGGGACGCTCTAGGAAGACAAGTTGCTGGCCACCAACCACCCCCACCAACTCTCCAAGAACTGGAAAGAGCTCTTCTGGAAGAGTGGGACAGAAAACCCCAACTCGTGATTAATAGCTTCATTGAATCCATGCCTCAAAGGTGCTCAACGTTGCTGGGCGTCCATGGAAACCATACCCCCTACTGAAAATGATTTCCTTTGAAGAAAGCACCTTTTCTTATTCTTTTTTTCTCATATGCACAAGTTGTGTTTTTTTTTTCCTTTTGTACTCAAATGCGGAAAAAATACATTTTTTTCTGCCAAACATGTGTAATTTATCCTCATATAACCTACTACGTCTGTCGACCCTGTATCAAACAGCTAAAAAGTTTCCCAGCCACAATATCCTTTAATTATTTTGAGCAGTATATATATATATATATATATATATATATATATATATATATATATATATATATATATATATATATATATATATATATATATATATATATATATATGTATATATATATATGTATTTATATATATATGTATATATATATATATGTATATATATATATATATATATATATATATTTATATATATATATATATATGTATATATATATGTATATATATGTATATATATGTATATATTTATATATATATATGTATGTATATATATATATATTTATATACATATATATATATATTTATATAAATATATATTATATATATATATATATATATATATATATATATATATAAACATATATATATATTTATCTATCTATCTATCTATCTATCTATCTATATATATATATATATATATATATCTATCTATCTATCTATCTATATATATATATATATATTCAAATTTAATAGCTCTATGTTTCTTGCATTATCTGTTTTTATCCAAATTTTTCTTTATTATCGCCTTGCAGGATCCAGGATGGCCAGGATCATTTATTATTATTTTCCTTGCCTGGACTCTGCATCGTATACATTAATAGTTCGGTTCCAATTTTCATACCATGGTATTTCGAAGTTAAATTTAAAATGTATGGTATTTACGTAAACAAAATAGGGCAGCACTACCTAATGCTAAAATATAGAGCTAATGTATATTTTCTTCGGAAATAAAAACATCATAGTTTATCCATGACTCGCTCTTTCTCTATGTTTGCATAAATTGTTTGTGTGCTAAAGAATTTTCCGCTTTCCTTGCCTCATTTTAAGTCTGTCTTGTTTAATTTATGTGTTATCTGAAAAAAATTTGCTACAAAATAATTAACTTAACATATCTTCCATTAGTAAAAGAATTTAAGGAAAATGATTCTGTTCAGTTAACGCTAATTCAATTAAATGCTATAAACTATTTTTATACATATTTAAGGTAGAAGGAATAAAAATACAATTTGATTGAAGTTTTCTGGATGATTCACGAAAAGAAATTTTCAAAGAAAGGAAAGCAATTTCTCAGTTACGTGTTGACTTCAAGTTCTTTAGTGGAGTCTCCTGAATTACCTCTTTTTATCAAACTTTTCTTCTATAGATATATATGTATTTGCGTTACACACAGAAACACAGACTATACTTCATTTTATTATTTCCGATATATGGAGATATTATTCTTCTTTAATAGAATAATTATTTCAAACAAACTAAAATAAATTTTTAGCTAGAAAATTTTAATTTGATTCATAGAAGCAACAACACTGATTAAATTATTTTCTAAATATTCAAATACAACGAAAATACACATAATTTGATTTGTATGAATATTTACAATAAGACTGACGTTTTAACTTCAGTATTATTAAAGTAGTTATTTGAGAAAATAAAATTGCACACACACACACACACATTTATCAATTTTGAAAAAAATATCATTTAAATTAAAACTAATACCAATTTACAAATAATTCAAAAATTATCAAAGGCTACGATAATCTTACTACGTATCATGTTAAACAAAATTACCCATTTCCTTTTAATCACAGTTTTATCTGAATAGAAAAATCTCAAATTGAATATATCAAATTCTTATTTTAAATTTCTGTAAATTCTTTCGTTAATGGAAGTATTTATGTTTCAATGAATTTTATCCATATTTAAATACCTTTCTTCTCAAACTATAGACGTTTTTCAGTAGTTCTTAAAAATAATGCGTACAAAAAAAAGAATTTCTCCAAAGCATTTGTTTTACAGAATAGAAAATTACAAACATATTTTTAATAGCATTGCTTTAATTTTAATTTTTATTCCACAATTATGGTTCATAATAATCTTAGAAAAAGGCATTGATATACGTATTAATATGTTAATTATATTGGACTTAGTTTTCCATGCTTCGAACTTGCATTAAAACCACTAAATTGAGAAAATTTTGTTCTTTGATTCGATCATGATCTAAGTATTTTTTGAATTTTTTAAACTACATATTTTATAAATAATGAAATCAGAAACCCTTTCCTTCATGTTCGATAGGATTTCGCTTAGAATTATAAGCAAAAAAGAGGAAGACTGGCTGTCCATATATGGTTTAATATTATAATGTCAAGATATATATATATATATATATATATATATTCATTATTTTTTGTCAAGAGGAGACTCTCAGAAATTGCCTGCAGTTTGTTATATTTTATAAGCAAATAAAGTGCCTGCACTGAAATGTGACTCTTTAAATTCAAAATTCTGCATCATTCCACGTGAGAAGATTTTTCGAAATTACTTCAACCTTTGAAATAACTTTTCTGTTCAGAAGGTACACACAGCCATAATGATGTGTTGAAAATATAATTTGTTTTTAGAAATTGCATCTTCTCCTGCAAATGCTTAGTTTTTTTGGGTTTTTTTAAATGAGCCGTTTTCTTCAAAAGTGGTACAATTCCATTTTGAATTATATGGAGATATTTTTTACTTGTATCGTAATTATATTTTTAATTTCATTAAATATGAAAATTTTTAAAATGACAAAATGATCAAAATTTTGAAGGATTTTTTGGAGAACTATTTATAGATAAAGTCCATAGCATATTGCGTTTTATGTTATAATTAACTAATTTTTTGTCAAAAATGGATTTAACTGCTTTCAAAGAAAACAGCTCAAATTTAGATCGTGTGGTTTGTGTATTCCAAAATCCCATTGATCATATTTACTAAAGTCTAATATTCAATAGTGGTATAATTTTGTCATATATATTTTGGAAATATCTAAATGCCAGGAACAATCAGGAATGTAAATTTGTTTGTAGTTATTAAGGTATTTATATAAGATATTTTTCGAACATTGTAGTTTTGTTTTAGCCTATGCTCATAATCCTTTGGGTTCGTATTCAGATAAATCTTTTGTTCAGATTTATTTCTGATATAGTTAACTTTAACCTTGTCAGCACTAATACGAATGTCATTTGCCCGAAATGAATCCCCATTTTTGCTTTTTGTTTGTTAATCAAATAATTCTAGAAGAATATGTGCAAAAACGAAACATAAAAACTTATTATTTTCCAAATTCCCCACTCAAAACAACATCTATACTTAATTATATTTTTAATAGTAAAGAAACAACATGGCTCATAATACAGAAGAATTTGGCTACTCAATTTCCATCTGGTGGAAAAAAATCGTAAACATTTTAGAAATTCTATTTTACGGAAAATTGCATGGAAAATTTAAATGTTAAATTCTGTATCTTTAATTTATTTCAACTTATGAATTTGAATATGCTATTTTATTTCCATGAAAAGTCAAACAACAACAATAATAATAATAATTAAACTATTATTGCCAGGGAAATTTTCAATTTTAGTTAAGTATTTTGAATGGGATAGAATTTTTCAAAATTCCTCTAAGCCGAATATTAAATGTAAACTTTTAAAACAATCTGTGTGATATTTCTGTATTTTATATGATATTAATTCAAAGCAAACCTATTTCCGAATCTTGAACTTTTATTTAATAATTTTAAAAGTTTTAACATTACCAAATAAAAATAAGACACAGATTCAGTTTTATTAAAATTTTCAATTTCAGCCATGTCATTGAAAATAAAGAGCTTTAAATTACAGAAATGAGCTAGTTCTAATTTTTTTCTGCTAAATGTGTGGTTTTGTCACATTGATAATGCAAATACCAGACACATATCCAGATTCAAAATATATTTCAACAACATAGGCAGATTGTGTTTTGACTTCTAAATGATTTTATTTGAAATGCATTCTGTTATTAAATTCGATTGCTTGCAGAGATATTTTGAATGGAATTTTAAACTAAAACTAATAATAGAGATAAGGGGAAAAACGAAAATTATTTGATGAGAAAACGAGCCAAATTGAAAATATTGCTTTTGTTCGTTTTTTTTACAAAACATAATTTCATAAGACGTAAGAAAATAAATATTTTTTTTAAATCTAACTTTTTAATGTTTTTCAAACTTCTCCGTTGGAATTATAATTTGCAGTACCACGTTTACATTAAAAACTAAAAAATAAATTGCCTTGATTTTTATCACCTATCATTTTGAGAACACTTATCCAAAAAAAATCTCTCTTCTACTCTTAATATTCCTAGGGCTCAGCAAAGGGTCTATCGTGCTTTTTCAATGGCCACATAAAACCTTTTACTTTTGAACAGTGCCAGAAAGTCTTTCCAAATCGTCATAGTTCCGTAGCTGATCAGGCATCCCACAGTCATATTCTTAAAGGTTTGAGTTTTACTTTTGGTCAGGTTTTAAGAAATCCTATTTTATTTCTTGATTTTTTTGGAAATTTTTGGTTTTGTGTGGAGATGGTGTAACTCAACTACACCATCAACAACAACATTTTTTTACTTCCAATTCTTCAACAATAATGAGAGAATAATATATATATATATATATGCAACACACGCCCATCAGGTACAAAATTTAAATAAAATACAGTGATATATGTTTAACGCGAAAACACTGAAGACGAAATATTAGTTAACACGAACTAATACAACGGTCTCGATAAACTCCTTTTTAATATCATGCATTTCTGTTTTTGTTAATACGAAACGAAAATCGCTTAAGGGGACTTGACACCCTTTGAGCAAATTTCTTTATTTACGTATTTAAAAATTATATTTTAGCATTTTATACAATGTTTCTATTTAAGAAAATGATACCAGATGAAAGTTTTCATATATTATTTACACAATTTTAAAAATTTAAATTTTTTGAAGAAAATTGGGAAAATTTTAAAATCCTACTCCTTTTGTAAAAATTAATTTTTTGACCTGAAATTTTTTTATAATATTCTTATGGATGTTCTCAACAACTTAAGGGATCAATTTTAGAATAACTCTATTCGTTTTTGAGAAAAAAAATAAAATGTTGATATACAGGCTAAAAATCAACGAAAAAGCCAACATGTCTTACATTTTATTTTTTTTTAAAAAAGTACTCAGTTTATAGCAAAACGGATCCCTAATTTTATTACATACTTTATTTTTAACACGCAGGAAAAAAATGGAAGTGATTGGTAAATAATTGTCGAAGGAGGTAGCGTTTTGAATGCACTAAGGTTTCGAAAAACACAAACTGAGAAAAACCAGTTTAAAGTTTATAATTCTGAAAAAATAATTATTATAAGCTTAATTAAACTTAAAATACCACTTTAAGATATTAGTTATACGTTTTCTTTAAAATAATTGCATTTTCATATTTTTTCAACCCACACATTTTTATAAATGATCAACTTTTAGAGAGTACTAATTGCACAAGAAAATTCAAGAAAAACGTTAAAAAAATTTTTTCTCACACGACAGAAATTTTATCTCCGTTTTTTTTCTTATAATATTAAAGTATTACATTTGTATGAAAAATATATCAGGAATAAGAACTGAAATTATAAAATTTTTAATATAAAATGCCTTAATTTAAAAATTTTACATGCACACATTTCACAAAAGAAAAAAAATGATTGTATGCATTGCCTCGGAAATATTCTGCTTTATATATCGCACATTCTTTTTTTAATGTTATTATTTCTCTTTATAAATTAGATTTTTTTTTATCAAAACGCTTCTTTTAGCTTTTTTTTCTAGAAAGGGGGCGTGGCTGAATCGCCTAATTTGTTATCAATGAAGTTTTATTCAACTTCTAACTTTCCGACATGCACAAGTGATATATCAATCGAAAGATAATAATGCAAAGAATAAGATTAAATCAAAATAAAAAAAAACGATAGGTTTGGGATTTTAGGGGTACCAAGTCCTCTTAAGGGAAAATCACTTCACGCAGCATTTTCCCTATCTCCGTAATGCAGTGCTTCTCAAACTTTCAATATAAGCGACCCACTATTCAATCATCATTTTCATCGCGCCTCTCTTCATACAATAACAGTGTATTCAATTCAATAATACTATACTTTGGCACTAAAGCTACAATACGATTTTAACCTCTTGTGTGCCACCACCGTATATAAACGTCTCACTCAGCCAAAGCATTAATTTTCTGGATGTATATATACGTCTGTCCGAAGTACGACTTTTCTGTGCAGTGCTATCCATACAATTATTCCGATGGCTTTGGAATGCAATAAAAGGACCTTGACAGTGTTTCTGAAGGATTTACTTATTTCAGAGGATTTTTGCTTCTTTATTTCTTTCCTCCTCCCCCTCTCCCCCAAAAAAACATTAATGCGCTCGTCTATGTGGTAAACGGTAGCATTGGGGAGCGAATTGCGTAACTTTTGATCGACAGTTAAGGAATTAATTATAAACCGTACACATTATCAAGATAAGTGTTAATACAAGCCCATGGGGTTACTGATAATTATCAAACTTGTTCTTAACTTAGGAGTGTTAAATTAATAACAAAATATACTGGTACATTTATCAGTGTAAATGTGTATTCTATATTTTATTATACCAGACAGTATTTTGTTTGTTTACTTTCAGTAAATTAATAATTTTTTAAATAACCTTTTGTTTTCGACTTTTCAATATGCTCGCGTTCCCCTTATAGAGTTATCACGCCCCTCAAGGGGGTGCGCCTCACAGTTTGAGAAACGCTATTCTAGCTATATGAATTATTAAAATAAATAATCAATAATAAAAATAATTTTTTTTTCTTAGCCTTTATAATTATCTATTGAAAAAAATCTTATTTTCGTTTAGAATTAAATTCGACTGACTTAAGATTCATGTATTAAACTAGTTTTCATTGATAAAATTAGTAAAACAGTAAAATTCTAATTTATTAGTAGAAATGCTATCACGCAAAGACATTCCTCTATGTTATTTCCAACAATGTTTGTTTATTTGCATACATGAGTTCGGAAGCCCTCTTGAATAAGAACAAGATATACGCACAAATCCCCAACAGAAGTGTTAAAAACACAATCCATATTTTGAAACATGTTTAAGAGTTAATAAAAAGAGAGTTGAAATGACTTAATATGCAGGAATAACCAAATTCAAATATTATAGTTGGCGTAAACATGAAATTTCAGAATAAAGATGATTGGAAATTTATATATATTCAACATTATATGATATTTTGACTTTGGTTGCTCTTGTATTGATCTACAGAAATACAAATATCTTCGTTTTGGAAGGGATGAAAGATGTTACTTAGTGCAGTGGTTCTCAAACTTTCACTACTGGCACCCCTCTTTTCAATCACAATTTTTATCGCGCCCCCCTTATACATTAATCATGTACTTAATGCAATAATAATGCACTTTGACGCTAAAGCTGCAATACGATCATAATTATAAACCGTACAAATTAACAAGATAAGTATTAAATTTTGTATATCTTACTTTTAAGTAATGTTTTTTGCTTTTTAGTTCGATTCACTATAAAAGCGTGTTTTTTAGTTTGTTTTAAAACTATAATTTATTTTATAGTTATTTTTAACATACGCTATAAAAATCACAATTCCAGTGAATAATTTAATTAAGAGAAAATATACTTACCTACTTTCAAGGACTTTTCAATTTTTCTTAGAAAATTTGAGAAAAAATCCAATAAAACTAAAGAAAATGTTCCAAATAAATAATGCCCTTAATAAAGGACATAAATCACAGACACTTTTCTCTAACAACACAGGAACGTTATTTTCCAGCTAAACTCAAATCAACTCAAACGTTTCATGTCTCACGCTTTTCTGATATTTAGCTCCGCTATATATATATATATATATATCTTGATTAATATGCATTATTTCACTAGGTTCTTCAATTGCTTGATCAGTTTCAACTTTCTTTAATAGGGATCACAGATGCCCATTTTTTTAATATTCAGCTAATTTACATTTATAAACCACAATAAGTCGTACGACACAGCAATCAAAACTACAAAATTGTTCATGGGGAAAGTGTAGCATGTTCTAAACAATAATTGTGTAAAACGTTTTTCATTATGCATTATATGTTTCAGAATACTCATGCTTATCCATATATCATAAAACTCTTTCACATGGAAAAAAGATGAAACAGAAATATATTATATATATTTACAACTTCCCTAAAAAAAAGGCAGAGATAACCATACCAGTAAGTTCGAAGGTCAGCTAAAGTAATATTTTAGGTTAAAAGAAACGTAATAAAAAATCTCTCATCGTTTGATATCGTTAAAAAAAATCTCTCATTGTGTTCTCATATTCACCGCAAAGCAAACAAAATATTTGTTAAATTTGGTTATAGGATCAAAGATGGCTGATGAGCGTTTAAAGTGGAATCTTTTATTTTTGATGATCACCAGATGATAAAAATAAGTTATATCAGTGTAAATGTGTATTTTTTATTATATCCGAAATCATCTTGTTTTACTTCATTCCAAAAAATTATTTTTTAAACCTTTTATTTTCAATATGCTCACGCCCCCCTCGCAGGGTTACCGCGTCCCCTCCCAGGGGGGCGCGCCCCACAGTTTGAGAAACACTGCCGTAATGTTAAAAATGACCAAGTTTAAGGAACATTTTTTTTTAAAAAATGGCTGGTTGTACAGTCATGAATTTTTTTTTGTGTATTCATTGTATTGTTTTTATTATTTTAATGGAAGCATTTTGTCAAAATTTTGATTAGTTTTTTTTTAAATTCATATGTGGAGTAACACGTCAAAATTTTTAAAACGATGAAAATTCTTATACATTTTAATCCATAAATATTTTTGAATAATTTTTTGACAAAACCTCTCATTAAAATATTTATTTGTATAGTGTTAACATATGTGCAAAGTTTCAAGGCTGTAAAATAAGTAGTTTTTTCAAAACTGTTCCTTTTGTGTTGAAATTTACACTTTTGAGAAATAGTGATTTAATGTAAAAACTTTCTATTAACTAATGCATACCAGAACTATAACTTGGATTGCTAGTGTCACCTGCAAGATCATCTTCTTGCCTACATTTTAATTGTTTGCTTTTAATTCTAGCTTCTTTGGTTCATTGTAAAACTGACTATTCTGCTTTCCTAATACACGGATGAACTACTTTTTGCAACGCTCGTCCTTTGTAAAATTCAGTTGAATGTTTAATACATCTAAAACTTTTAATTTGGTAATGATGCCTTGATTATATAAGTATATAGCTTCATGTACTATAGTTTTTGAAGTTCCCAATTGCACAAATACAGATTTTGGAATTATACACCAAAAACTATTTCCGCTTTCATTAATATTTTGAGTTTTATCAAGCAAGCATCCAGATAAATGTTCAAGATTAGTGACCTCTAAATACTTTGTTTATGTAATTCTCTCGCTCCTAACTGCAATAGGTAAGTTGTGTTTATGCTTGTAAGTGTAACCCTTCAGTATGGACATATTTTATCTACACCACAAGTCACATCCCATGGGGCATAAACCGTGTCGTAGATTCAAATCTGTGAACATTTTATCAACAAATATAGTCCAAATAGCTTGCCTTATGGCTAACAAATTTTTTCCGAGTTGTTTTGAACATCCAAAACATAGTATCTTTGCAACTTGTTTATTCCTGCATCTGTCAAGCCATTACGGCATCCTAGAGATTTTTTGTCTTGAAGTGAACAAAATATGGAAAACACCCCTGTGAAGGTACTTTGAAGCATTTATTATGACGAGAGGACACATTTGAAATATTTACATGGAAAAAACTCATCAGTAACATTTTATAACTTTTTAGTTTCGAATTAAAAAAAACATATACTGTCGAATTTACAATGCACAATAAAGCAAAAGAAGATGATACCAGACTCATTTGATGGTGCTGGGGTTGTGAAATGTATCAAGGTACAGTAATACCTCAACCAACGCTGCCCCGACATCCGCGAATTCTGAGTTATGCGGTTTAAAATCTCGTCGATGCATCTTTTGTAAAATGCACTAAAACTCAGGCAAAATCAGTAATAGAACCTGATGAAATTAGTAATGTAATTGAAGAAGTTGTTGATATATCACTTGGCAAATATGTTTAGAAGTGGATAGTGATGGCATTCAAGAACTCAAGAGCTTCTGGATTTCCAAGTCATTAACTGACAATTGAGTATCTGATAGAAATGCATGAGCAAGAGCAAAGCCTCAAAGAACTTGAGTTTTTAGACCCAGTTCAATCAGAAGATCGATTGACAGCAGGTAATTTTATTCAAGACTTCAGCTTGATAGAAAAAGATTCACAGATTTTAGAAGATACATACTTCAAGAAAGAGCGTATTTTTTTCATCAAAGTTATCAGAACACTACGATGAAAATTTGGGTGAGAAAAATATCTTTAAGTCGCCAAACTACTTTTTAGATTTTATTAAACCATCTACACACATAAAAATAAATTTGGCTTACAATTTCGTATATGCGTTACCTAATATATTATTAAAACTTTTTTTGTTGTATATTATTGTTTCCCTTCGTGTCCGGTTCCAGCTAAAAATAATTTGCATGTATATGGCAAATTATACCTCGACTCGTGCAAATTTGACTTCCGTGGTTATCACTCACTCCCACCAATCTCGTAAGTTCGTGGTATTACTGTACATTCTGAAAAGCCAACCCCTTTGAGGTAATTATATATATATATATATATATATACACTCTGTCGCAAAAAAATATATGCACCCAGAAGAAATTGAGCTACATTCACGAAATTTGGTATGCATGTAGTGTATATGAAAATAAACAAATGATTAAAAATTCAGAACAAAATATCATTTTATTAAGCGGTTACAGCTTGCAAAAGGTTAAAAATCAGTAAGTAGTAAAGCCACCTCTGGCAGCTATACAAGCCGAAATTCGGCGTGGCATTGATTCCATTAGATCACTTATGACCCCCTGTGGAAGATCCTGCCATAGTCTTTGCATCTGCGCAGTTAATTCTCCTGTATCTCGGGACGGCTGCAGTTGACTTCCCAGCGCGTCCAGACATGCTCTATTGGCGAAAGATCTGGTGACCTGGCAGGCCATGGTAGGACGTCATATCCTTGAAGACATTGTTGGGAGAGTCACGCAGTATGTGGACGAGCATTATCCTGTTGATAAATGGCACCTGGGCGACTTGATAGCATGGGTAGCACAATCGGCGTTAAAATATCGTCCACGTATCTGCGAGCTGTCAAAGTGCCTTGAAGGACCACTAAAGATGATCGTGTGTCCCAAGAAATTGCTCCCCACACTGTCACACCTTGTGAAATTGCTGTATGCCGCTCGACAATAAATGCCGGATCGGACCGCTGGCCGGTGCGCCTCCAGACACGTGTGCGGTGGTCATCAGCACTGAGACTGAATCGGGATTCATCACTGAAGATGACACGTCTCCAGTCTGTCACACTCCAAGTTGCCCGAGGTCGGCAAAAATCCAGTCGACACTGCCTATGATGTGGGGTCAGTGGTAAGCGTCTTAGCGGACGTCGGCTCCTCAAGCCAACTTCGGTCAGTCGTCTCCTTATCGTTTCTCTTGATGGCACTGGATGTCTGGAAGGAGGTAAGTGGCGTTGAATCAATGCTAGCGACGTTGTTGGTGCCGAAGTGGCCACTCTTCTGATTGCACGATCCTCGCGATCATTTGTGTTCCTGGGACGTCCTGACCCTCTGCGACGGTACACTCTACCTTCTGTGATCCACTGTTGCCAACACCGAGCAACTACCATATCGCTCCGACCGAGGTGGCGGCCGATACGTCTATTCGACCAACCTGCTTCTCTGAGGCCTATTATACGGCCCCTATCAAAGTCCGTCAGCTGCTCGTACTGCCGCCGGTTACGTCTTAGAGGCATCCTAAGTCTCAATATCGTCTATCAAAGTCATCAGATTCGTTTGGATAGCCGTACGGCGCTCGTACTCATGCTTTTAAACTCTCCCAGTTGCGCAACTAATATGCGCATAGCACACTTAGCCTTGTCTCATTGGCTTCGAAATTTTAATCATTTGCATATCTCTTACCAGACTACATTCTTGCCGAGTTTCGTGATTGTAGCTTGATTTCTTCTGGGTGCATATATTTTTTTTGCGACAGAGTGTTTATATATTTAATTTCTCCTTGACTCCAGGACAGCCAATAGAGTGTTTGCTCACTGATCGTTGACGATCAATAGCAGACGAGTCTCTCTCGTCTGCTTAGTAAGAACTTTAGAATTTATTTTGATACCACTGAAACCATTTTTAGTGACCCCCACTTTCTCCTTCCACGTCCACCAATTAGGAAACACTGACTCAATAAAGGCCCTTCAACGTCAGAGTCCAAATACTTCAATATGGGACGGAGGAACGCTTTGCGTTCCAGTTTCCGAATGATGACCATTGTCGTCTTTGAGGTATTATTAAATTCTAAACTGAATATTTTAATTTTTTTCTTTTAATCTCCATTCTATAAAACATTTTTTCTGCATAGGTTGTGATCATAGCAATTTTCTTTTATCTTATTACCGCAGCGTTTCTCAAACTGTGGGGCGCGATAACCTTACGAGGGGTTGCACGAGCATATCGGAAATAAAAGATTTAAAAAAATTAATTTACTGGAATGAAGTAAAAAACAAAATACTTTCTTACATAAGAAAAAAATTCACATTTATACTGATATAATTTATATATATCATTTGATAATATTATATCATCAAAAATGAAAGATTCTACTTTATTAACCAAGTAAAAAAACAATTTGTTTTATTTGCTGTATTTCCATGATGAGATATTTTTTAATTTATTTTTTATTTATCTTTTTAAACCTAAAATACTACTCTTTCAGAGAAAAAAACTAAACCCAGACCTAGAATCAAAAGAAGTTTTAAAAGATAAAAAATTTATCACTGTTATTATTATTGAAATACTGTACATTAGCTGTGATCAACAGAATACATTTTTGATGATCTGTTTGACTTTCAAACTTACTGCTACGATTAATTTCGACCCTTCCTTATATATGTGTTTATTTTTCATTTAGGGAAGTTGTAAAGAATGTATTTTTGTTGTGCTTTTATAAATGTAAAAGAGTTTTATGATGTTTGGAAAAGCACAGAGAGCACTTTGAAGGATTACTTGGCCAAGATTTATTTCTATGAGTATTTTCAAACAAATGAAGCACAATGAAAAACGTTTTACAGATTTTTTTGAACTAACATCCATATTATTATATTGAATACACTTTGATTCTGGGAGTGGTCATGCGGGGAACAAAGCTCATGAAATCGTACATTCTGGCAAAACTTTTTACCAATGGCCCTGATACTATCCTACTGTATGACAGTCATCATGAAAACTAAAATATATTTGCCACATATGTCCCTCTCTTTTTTAGGAGTGGCAAACGTTTTTTCACAAGTCTTAAGGTACTTGTTTTGACTGAGTCCCATCGCGACCACTTTTTTTTCCGAATGTTTTCTATGATCATGCTATATTTTCCCCTTATGAACAACTTATTAATTTTGATTGCCTTGCATGACTTATTATGGTTTATAAATGCAAATTAGTAGAATATATATGCATAAAAAATAGGTATCTGTGATCTGCATTGAAGGAAGTTGAAACTGATCAAAAAAGGAAAGAACATGCTGAATTACAACATTTAATCATGAGAGCGAAAGTAAATTAAAGAAAAGCGAAGAACAGGAGACGAATGGAAAATTTTCAAATGCTACCTTCAGAACTCCCTAAACTAAAATATGAAGGCATTAGTGTACCAGAAGACAAACTTTGCCTTGTCAAAACAACACAAGCACAAGCACAAGTAAAAGTTTTTTTCTTTCCTAATGGGGTTGCGTATTGGTATTTTTTATCTTTACAGACATAGTTCATTCTCCAGGAGCTGTCATCACTTTTTATTTGGCATCATATAGGCGATACCAATTGCCGCAAGAAAATTTTGACGCCCAGTTACCTCCCCAGAGGGAGGCATCTGAGCTCTGAAGATGCGAAATTGAACTTAGGAATTTAATTTTGCCGAGGGCACCTAAGCCAAAAGGGAACTCAAAGGGATTTTTACATACCGCATAATCTTACGACATGGCTTCCGTCGATTTTCTGCATCATGAAAATCCACCAACTTGGGTCGGCGTCGAATCCGCAAGCCTAATCTGAGATCGAGAGCCGACATTATCGCTGTATTGGATATGTTCAATATTAAATCACCTTTTAAGGGTAAGGGATAAGAGGGGTACTTTGTAATAGCATTAAGTTTTTTTTATAATTGACAGCAAATCTATACGCTTCCGGATTATCCGGCGGTAACCCATAATTTTTTTACAAAACGCAACTGGTGACACGTACGGGGATAGAATTGGAATTATGGTTCTTTCTTTCAACTTTTTATCTACATGATATTCGAGTATCCTTTGTTTTTCCCTGTCATAACGATACGGACGAGAAACAACAGGTGGCTTTTATCTCCCGTGTCAATTTCATGATATAAAACATAAGTGAGCTTCGGTTTATCTAAAAATAATCTCTGAAAACTAGTTAACAAATCCTGCAAGTCCTGTTTCTGTTTTTCCTCCAACCTTGTCTTAGAAAGATGTATTTCTGCTTTTTCTTCCTCAATTGTTTTAACCACCTTATCAATCTGCTAATCAGGAATTGCAAATGATTTCCGATCAAAGTCCAAAATAATATTTGATACAGTTATAAAATCCACTCCGAGAATACATGGGTATTCCAAATCTGCCAACACATGAAACAACCAAGGTTTTTCAAACTTCCTTATTCGAACAAGCGATTTCATAATTCTAATATTCTGACATTTAGCTCCCTGTGCCGTGATCATCTGAGCACGCGATTTCTTTACTAGCTTATAAAAAAAAATTTCGGTATGTCTCCTCCGACATAAATGACTTCTCCGCTTCAGTGTCCCATTATGCTTTCGTAAAAGTCTCGTTTAACAAAATAGGAACATATGGGAGTTCCACTGGAGACATGAATATTGCAGAAAGTTTAATCGGTACATCTTTTGCCGACTGCGTCTGATCACTTTGAACATCACTAACTATCAAAACATTTAATTGCTCCCTTTGTCTCCTATCGTCTCTACTAAAATTCTCACTCGAACCCTTATTTCTGTTGAAATCGTCCTTTTGACCTCCATTTCTAAACTGGTATCCCGTATCGTTAAATTTTAGATCATCCTTCTGAAATCTATTCCTGCTGTCTAACCACTGATTTCCTTGACGTTCATTCTCGTTATTACCCCTATAATCATTTCTGCCACTACTCGGTCTACGTACAACTTCTAAATTTCTCCAATTTCGTCGATTATCATCAACATTAGAAATCCTATGCTCATTCCAACCTCGTCTTTCCACATTACCACTATTCCTCGAACAACTTATTGCCTTGCATGAATATCTTTCCTCAAACTTAGATAAGACCTCTAACAATTGGACCGTGTTTTGTGAATTTCGAATCTCCACATAATCCTGGACTTGTGGTTGAAATCTAACAAAAATATGATCTACTAGGGATTTCTCTGACTTCCCCAGTTCTAATTTTTTATTCGACTTCAATAAATCGTAAGCAAAATCTGTTGGCTCCTGGTTCCGTCTCTGTTGAGACGCGTAAATTCTTATTTCTAAATCTTTCCTATTTTGTATGACAGGGAATGCTTTTGACAATGCTACTTTTAGCTGCGCGAATTCCGTGGCGGTATTCTGCACTAATGCTGATCCGAATATCTGATACCAATCTCGGGCCCTCCCCAGTAGATGACCGTTCAAATAAGCACACGATAAATCACTGGTATCTCAAGTAATTTGATTTCATTGTCAATACCCTTCAAAAACTTGGTAACCTTCTGTGACCCGGAAAAGTACACTTCTGGTAAAAAATTAAACCGGTTCGTGCTTCTTATCTCGGGGTAATATGTATAAATTAAATCTCGTTGGGCGCCAATGTGATATCCCTTCTAGGGTGAACATCCCTTTGAGTATCAGCGTGAGCTACTAGACGTGTAGGATTAAAGGAAGAACTAGAAGCATACATTATCTTAATATGACTTTATTAAAATATTTAACTCAATCCTTTAACAAATTAGATTATTATAATATATGTGAGAGAATCTACGGTGGCAAAACACACAATTTATATAATACTGATTTAACCTAACTCGGACCACTATCAATACCTGGCTCGCCTAAACACAGTTCCAAAACTAATACAGATCCTAATATTAAATAGTGAATCCTACCTCGCCGTAGTTTGAGTCTTCCTGTTTCGAATTTGGCTTCTTTGTTGGAATATCTTTGTGTCGAATGCTTTCATTAAGAATGTTTACATACAGCAGTGGATGTAGCAAAAGTTACTTGCTGATGTCAGCAATGTGTAATGGTATTACAATTTCATCATAAATGTAATGTGTTGACATTCATAAACAGAACAAAATAAGTTAATTAATTAAATCTTTTGTTAAACGTAATATATACTAATTTATATTTTTATTGAAATTTGAATTAACTTTCCAAAACTTAAACGTATACAATTAATATATCACTTTAGTTTATAAAACAACAATTTGTAAAGAATTTTCTTTTTTATAAAATCAGTTCTTAAATTATAAAAAGCTAAGAATTTCGAAAGACAATGGAGTTCTTAATTTAAGATACTTAATACTATTGAAAAAAATTTGATTTAATAACTAAAATCTTATACCATTACATCAAAAATAAAAACTCAGAACAGCGAATTATTACGAAATCAATTTCCATTCATTAGTATATATTGAAACAAGAAGAGGAATACTTTCATTTGAATATAGATGAAAACCCGTCATGAAATCCATATACCCATACGACAGGGCTTTAAACTTCCAATCTGGATCGCTTGACTCCTTGAATCGAATGGAATGCTCTCGCAGTAAATCGGCAAATGTCAATGCCTCAGACATAGCATTCATCTCATCAAGGTTTCCTTGAGAATATGCAAATTTAGAGACAGTGTAGCCGTAAATTCTTACCATTAGTGCGATATTTAGAGGCTTATGGTATTTTGATACGGTTTCGACACATGATGCTGCGGATTGAGGAGCATTTGACACTTTGTATCTCATATGTGTAGATAAAATGTATGGATGAATCTTCTTGATGAATTCATCAGCAGTGAATCGTGAGAAATCGAAAAGTTCGGACAATATTTTAGATGAATGGACTCCTTTCTGAAAGGTAGATACAAAAATGGTCACACTTGGTGGAACAGTGAGCCATTCAGTAACGTCAAAGATGCCATCTGAAATGTAAAAACACAGACAGATTTAATTCTTAGAAAGGATATGCTGTAAAATGTGTGATTCATGAAATGAGGGTGAGTATAGCAAGAATTTCTGTTGTAAGCTGTATTCTTTATTGTCTGAAAATCAAACATAGTAAGGGACCACATTAATGTACTGTTTTGTTAGCACACAAGTTTCTTCGATTCATTTTGATAGCATATGTTATAACTGAAATCAGATCTTGTCTTTTAAAAAAACAACTCAGAAACTACGGATAAGAAAATATTCTTCGTGAACGAAAACGAATGTTTTATTTATTTATTTATTATATACAAAACAGAGCCACAATATTTTTTTTCATTAACTGATGATTGAGTGAGAGAGTGTTTATACTAAAAGTGAACTTCGCACTAAAAAGTAGAAGAAGAGCTATTGTGTTGACCGACCTCGTAATTTTAAACTTCGATTAAGAGTCGAAGACGATATCTGACTTGGCAATCCCAAACTCTCAAATACCACACTAAACTAACAGGATAACTTTGAGCTTCAATAGATTTAACGTGCATCAGCGTGAAGGAAGATTCAATCTGAGTACATTCCGTTCCGTACGCAAGTACTTTATCGGCCACGCCAAAACGATCGTCTTCGCGTGATGTTTGGTACTAGTTTACATAGATATCACACCACCACATGTCCCTCTGAGTGGTTGATTCTTTGAGGCACAATGACTTGTATTCTTTTACGCTTGCCACGAGTTCATGTTCGTGCTACTCTCTTGTATTAGAGGATATATATATATATATATATATATATATATATATATATATATATATATATATATATATATATATGGTTCTTAGAAATGGTTCGGAAGAAAATGAACATAATTTGTGTTTCCTGTGTCTAAATCCTGATATTGAACTCTGTTTTAAGAATTTTTTCTCGATATACTACATTGTAATTGGTCCATTTTATAAATTTAAAAAAATCAAATAATTAATGCACAAATACTCATACACAAACAAGCGCTCAAATACTTGTACAATGAAAAGAATAGAGTAAGTATAGCAACCAAAAATATATTAATCAATTTCAATTATCAATGTATGATATAGCGACGAATGACATATGTAAAAAAACAATTATTAGTAAATTCTTGCAAATTTAACCTCAGTGCTAAGCAAATGACTTAACTGAAGTCGTAAAGGTAGTATGGGATGTGATACTAAAAATTGAATAATAAAAACTCTGATATGATTAAATAAAAATAAACTTTTTGGAAATACCAAAAGTCTTGCTTTAGTTATTATAAAATCCAAAATTTAAATTTGTTCAAATTTTAAATTATAAATTCAAGCAGTGGCGCACACAAGGGGAGAAGGGTCCTCGGGTCCAGACCGCTTCCCTAAAGCCCTTAAATTTTTTTTCCGATTGATTATAGTCCTATGTATTAAGTACGAAATATTTATTTAAGTATTTGTTACTAATAAATAATTTTATTAATTAATACTAATTATTTATTGAATAAATAGTTTTTTACTGTTTTTTGTTCCCGGAAATCGACAAAATCAAATGAAGATGATACGAGAATGGAGGAGTTTGGACCCTGCCCCCTCTCTCCGTTTGAAAAATTCCTGTCTGCGCTGCTGAATTCAAGAGCTGAAGTATATGCTACTCCACAAATTCTGGTTTACTTCTTTGAAATCTCGTCAGATGGCGCTCTTCTGTGTTTGCATTGCGCTAGAATTTTGTGTGGACTTTTTTAAATAGTTTTGACGGGGTTAGATTCTGAATGTAACAATCCCATATCGAGGCACATTAAATTTTCTTGTTCAAATATAAAACAGATACAAAAAATTAAATTAGTACCATCGTTGCTTTAATAACGTTTAATGACATTCTTTAGTACATCGCAAAAAAGCAGAATTACTTAAGTGAGAACATAAATAAATTTGAATCGTATCGGTAAATTATTTCTATTACATTTAGTGCATTTATTAAATATAGTTGTGTTATGTTCGATATCCAAATAGTAGAATTATTTCAAATTTCTTAATTGTATAGGATGAGAAAAAAAGTAGTAATCCAGTTTTACCTGAAAATTCTTGAATTTCCGGGGGAAAATGCAGAGCCCTCAACTGTACACTTTGTCCTTGTACAATGGCGATGAAAATTAGAATAAATCCGAAAATCTGCATGTCAATTCTATTTAGAAATGCAATGAAGCGTTTGAGAAAGTCTGGTTTATATCGATTTCTGTCAGACATGGATGTGGAAACACATATATTCTAAACAATAGCAATGAAAATAAATACCTTCCATTTATTCAGCTGTATCTTGCTTTTTCTTAACTGGAAAATATTATTCGATAGAGTAAGTACTTTTTACGTATAGTAGTTGATGTTTATGTCATTCCTTATCTCCTTATTAATGCTATAGTTCCAGAGGGAAGTGAAAATCACAGGTGAAGAGTCATTGTACGAGTGCGATAAATCAACCAAATTATTTGCATAGCTTTTTGATTTAATTGCTTTGTAAATTAATGTAAGTTTATACGTGCTATAAATTGGGTTGCGTCTTTTTTCAAACTTGGTTTTTCTAGATTTTTCTAGTTATGCAGAGGTTCTTAAGCTTTCAATACTTGCGACCCAATATTTAGACATAATTTTCATATTACCCCCTCCATACAATAACAATGTGTTGAATTTTATAATGTGATACTTTGATGCTAAAGCTACAATAGGATTTAAGCATCTTAAGTTTCACCTGCGCATATAAACGTCTCGCTCTGATAAAACGGTATTTTCCCCGGACGTATTTATACGTCTGTCAAAAGTACGATCTTTTCTGTACACTGCTATCCAAAAAATTATTGCGAAGGCTCTGGAATGCAATAATGCAATAAAAGGACAGTGTTTGCGAAGGATGTACGTATTTCAGAAGATTTGTTTATGTATTCCTTTTCTTCCTCCCCCCAATACATCATATAAGCATGCCGTTTTTGAAATAATGGACTCACACACACACACACACACACAGATGCTTGTATATATGTTAGCGTTATTCGTTTGTTAAGTTAATATGAGTTCAGAATGGATTTTAGGGAAATCGACTGACAACTGCCTTGTTTGAAATATTTTTCCTAAAGATATGAAATTTGCAAAGCATGTTTTTTTTTTTTTTTGCGAATAGATATCTGCGACCTACGGCTTTTGTGGAAAACGAATTTAAAGAAGGAAGAGGAAAGGGATTGCTTTGAGTATGACATATTGTTATATGCATAAGTTTTGCAAATACCTGTCCTTTTTAAACTGTGCGGAAAAGGTTGTTAAAATGTTTTCAATATAATCTAAATGTTAACGCTAGGATTTAGATATCAGTAACGTAAAAACTGCTTATAGTCTTACATTATGAAATACTAGGGAATCAGGTGCTTAACCGTTGGCTTATGCATTTGATAAGTACAGAGCAAATATAAAACAAAATGATATGAAACTAAACATCAATCAAAGCAGTCCAATGTGTAAAATAGTCAATTAATGACATTGTAAAAAAAGAGTTAAATAAGAAAATGAATTGCAAATTTAAACTTAGACTTAAATAGTGAGGATTTAACAGTTTTTTACCAAAACACATTTTCACACTTTGCAGATGCCAAATATTAAACAAATGGAATACCTTATACATTTAGATATTATTGGGAAAAACATAAAAAAAATCAAAAGGATAGAATACTATAAATGGCATTAAAATGAAAATAAAAATGCAGTATTTGAAAAATACTAAAGTGTTGTCTGATACTTTATAATATATAAAATTTAAAACTGTTAAATTTCTAAATTAGAGAGCTTTAGTATATGTTACATCCGCTAGATGGCACTCTTTTCTGGTGGCCATGTGTCAGAGTATCGTGTGAACTGCCCTTAGCTTTGATGGTCAAATTACGAAAGGAGCTAACATATATACATGTTTTGCAACATTACTTTTAAACATTTTTATGAATATAATTTCATAAATTAGGTTAGATTAAGTTGCTGGTTTCAATATTCAGGATTTTCACGTTGTACGCAATTGGAATTATGAGTAAAATTTAATTATCAAATAATTAGTTTTAATCAATTAATTGCATTAATTATAATTAAATCAACGTATTGTCATCCAAAAATATCGTGTATAGGAAACTTCAACTTAATTAAGTCCTTTAAAATATGGGATAAAAGTTTTTATAGTTTTGAGTCAAGTCGTCAACATGATCGCCAAGTTGCAAATTTCGGCTACCAAATTAGTAGCTGTATCTAATTTTTTTTTAAATAATTAACTTTTGTTAATTAGTTTTGATTGATTAAAATTTAGTTATCATATTGTCATCCAAACAATCGACATAGCAACATTGTAAGAAGAAAACCCATTCAAAAGATTTAGTAATAAATCTATCCTTACCTGGAGATTCTTGAGTTACTGGGGAAAAATGCAAAAACTTCAACCATACACTCTACCCTTGTACAAATGTGAAAATAATTAAAATCACATCAATCCTCTCCATATTCCAGCTATTTGAAAAGCGTGGATTTTTTTAGATATCTTGGATTCTTTCAGAAAGAATGTAGAAGTATATAAAGTAGAAACAAAAACTCTGAAATTAAATGCGTTTCATTTATTTTGCTGTATTTAGCAGTTTCCTTTATCTGTTACAGGGTAAAATAAACGCATTACATAAGTGAAGGTCATGATAGGATGATGTGTTTCAACAACACAAGTAAATTTTTCTAATTGTATATTCAGTTTTAACAATTCAAGCTAAATCTGATAAAAAAAACATCATATGTTATGCTGTAAGCAGAATTCCTAGTTTGAATGAACTGTTTAATGCCGGATGGACATATTTCGGCTGTGCTAGATTTAAATCTTTTTTTTGAAAGTCAAAAACAAAAGAATGATATTTAAAAGAAATTAAGTATATTATTCTACAGGTATATTAAATTGTTACAAAAATCTTATTCTTTTTCATATCTTTATTCTTAATATATATTATTCTTTATAATTTTTTTTTTCTTATAAAAAAATTATACTTTTTTATCTTTTATTTTCTTATCTTATATCTTTTTTTATGAAATGATCGATTTTTAAGAAAAATAAAATATTCGCGATAAGTGTATTACTCCACTACAGGGGTGGGTATATTGTTTTTGTTCTCCAGGTACAATGGGGGAACGGAGGATATCAGAGGCCACATCTTTTTCAAATAATTGCATTTATTATAAAAAAGTAATAAATATTATTTCAATACAATAGTAGCAGTTTTATACAGTTTGATTATTGTGATAATTAAATATTATCTACAGATGTATGCACATTTAAGGCATCCGACTAGGTTCGGAACCGTGATTTTTCAAAAGCGTATAAATGGATAATATTTATGATATTTAGTGTCACTTAGATTAGAATGCATTTATAAAATTGTTTTAAGGACATTTTGACCAAAAAAAAGAATATTTAAATACAATATTCGGCAAAAAAATTAACGTAGAATAAACTTTTTTCAAAATATTCTCCTTTTGTGAAAATTGCTTCTATTATAATAATATTTTGCCTGTATATAGCTCAGACCTCTGTTCAGAGGCTCAACTAGAATTTTTAAATATATAGCTTAGAAGTGAGATTATTCATGTCTTACGACAACAGAGGGGAGAAATTTTAAGAAAAAAATGCTGATAAATATTTGAATGGGTTGTAGCACTGAAAATAAAGTGAATTTTTCAAAAATCATAGTCGAGCCTCTGTACAGAGGTTTGAGCTATATGCAGCAAAATGTTTTTACAATAGAAGCAATTTTCAAAAATGAAATTATAAAGTAGCCTTGCATATTTAAAACGTTTTTACTTTACTTTTTTTACTGGATGAAATCCAACCAAAATAAAGCGCTTATTTTATTTTATTTTATTTTATTTTATTTTATTTTTTGCACCTGGGCTCGCTGATACCTAGCTACATCACAGTTTTTATGATTCGTGTTTTATAAGGACCAATTCTAGAATGCAAAGATTTTAATTAAAATCACAGAATAAAAATAAACAGTGTACCTAAAAAGAACTAACCAATTTTGTTTAATGTCATAAAATATGTTTATTACAACAGTCATATTTGATTTAACTTCACAAAGTCGCTATCTGTTTTAAATCAAGGTACTGTCGTATGTCTAGATAGAAATATACGCTTTAAAAATTGAGTTCCAAAATACAAATTTAGCAATTCTCAAACGTAATTCAGTTCTGTGTCGATTATTTAAAAAAATACTGAAAAAATTTATCTCTACGACCACAACTCAAAACTATTATTTCCGGCATAAAATTGGAAGCAGTATATCTTTAAGAAATATATTTCCATTTATTAATATATATTGCAACTAAACGAGGTATACTTTCTTTCGAGAATAGATGAAAACAGTTCATGAAATGAATAAAAACTCGGGACAGAGCATTTAGTTCCCAACCTGCATCTCCTTCAATCGTATTCCAAGTCCGTGGAGTATATCGGTGAATGTCAGGGCGAGAGACATAGTATTTTCCTCATCAAGAACTCCGTCAAAGTACGTTAATTTAGAGACAGTGTTTCCGTAAATTATTGCTATCAATGATAGACTCAGGAGCTTACGGTACTTTGATATGGGTTTGAAACATGTCTTTGTGAATTCAAGAGCATTTGCTGCTTTATACTTTTTTTGTACAGATAAGATATATGGTTGCGTCTTTTTTCGGAGTTCAAGAACAGTAATTTCAGAGATTCTCAAGGTTCTCACAATATTTCAGAAGAATGGATTTCTTTCTGAAAAGTGGACATATATAAAGATGGCTACACTTGGTGGAACTGTGAGCGACCATGGAACGATAATGACATTATAGGAAATGTAAGATAAAAGATGCATTGCATTAGGAAATATGGGTACGTATGCACACTACCGGCCAATAAAAGTGCTATACCAGGAAGAAATGCAGATAACAAAAATATATTTATTGAGCAAACATATTATTATATAAATATCAAGTGATTAAACTTTCAAGAAATTTGGGACGCATAGATCCATGATAGTACCTAGAACAACTTCTTTTGGTAGTTATAGCAGCATTTATACGCCTGAGCATTTAGTCAGACAAATATTGGATGTCATTTACTGGTACAGATACCCATGCAGCTTCAACAAGATATCATACCTCATCAACCGTAGTGATTGACGTATGTTTACGGGCCACTCACCATACACCATGGACCAGACGTTATCTATTGGCGAGAGATCTAATGAACGTGCAGTCCAAGGAAACATCCGAACATTTGCAGTACCAAGGAAGGTCCAAACAAAACTGGCAGCATGCGGTCGTGCATTATCCTGCTAAAACGTAGGGCTTCCCAAGGCTCGAATAAAGGGTAAATTTATGGGTTGTAACACACCCGAAATGTAACGTGACCTGTTCAAAGGACCTTCAATGGGAACAAGATATGACCGAGACGTGTATCCAACAGCAACCTATACTATCCCGCCTGGTGATGGGCCTGTAAGACGATGATGAATGAACGATGCCAATGTGTATTAGCACTATGCTGCCAAACATGGATACGATCACATTGTTGCTGTAAATAGAACTTGGATTAATCTGAAAAAATGACGTCTCTCCATTCGTACCCCCAGATTCGACATTGATCACACCATTAAAGGATTTTCTCTGTGTGATACAGCGTCAAGGGTAACCTTAACCATGGTTCCAGAGCTGAGAGTCCATGATGCTTCTAACGACGTCGAACCAATCATGCAGACACATGTTGTCTTGCAAATGACTTCAATTATTAACTCAGGGCTCGTGAAGTGGCATCATGATCCATTAAGATCATGTGGGTAACATGCTTGACTTCTCGTCTGCTAGTGGTAGGAAGCCTTTGAGATCCTACTCGGCTTTCCGTACTACAATCCTGAACCCATCAATTCCTTATTCTACTAGCAATCATTGGATCTCGACCGACACGAACAGCAATACTGCAATGCGATAAACTGCAATTCTTGTACGCTACATTTCGACCTTTATCAATGTCAGAAACGTGCTGGTAAGCATGTCTGCTTCTTACACGAGACATCACAAAAACATTTCGTCAGGCATCAACAATAAAATGCAATTTGTGCATGAGAAACCTGCTGAACAATTTTCTCATTTAAACATTTTGTAGGTGTTGCTACCGACGTCTACTTTGTCTGAATGGGCTGAAAAGCTTATCATTTGCAAGTCGCAGCACCTTCTTTCCATCGTAAAATTTCACGACTTTAGCATATCACCTTCTTGGTGTAGCAATTTTAATGGTCAGTTGTATATTATATGGTGGACCTCATCACCAAAATAATGATGCCACCTATCCAAAAGACGCTGCGGAATGCTATCTGAAATACAATTGCTTGGAACATGCATGGGAAAAAAATTTCACTATTGGCTGTAGATTGTAACATTTGATGATGCCGTTTCGCAGGAATATTTTGGTCGACGTTACAGTATGTAAGTATCGAAACCTGTCTATGGTGGTATACATAAAAATATTAAAATAATTGATATCGTAGGCTCCAATATTAGTTTTGGAAAAGTAAGTAATTCAATAGATTTGTGTTTCTCAAACTTTCAATATTTGCGACCCAATATTCACTCAAATCTTTGAACGTCATCCTCCCTCCATACAATAACAATGTTTTAAATTCACCAATACTATACTTTGACGCTAAAACTACAATGCGGCTTTAACCTCAAAAGTGCTACCGGCATATATTGATGCGGTAATTGCCCCGAAGGTATATTTACTTCTTTTTGAAGTATGATTTGACAATGAGAGGAGATAATCGAGTAACTTTTAATTAGCTATTAATTATAAACCGTACAAACTATCCAGAAAAGAGTTAATTTTTGTATGTTATTTTATATCTATATGACGTCTTTTGGGTCACTTGTAATTATTTAGCTTGTTCTTAGCTTAGTATTGCTACATTAATCAATCCTTTTATGGTCATGAACGAGCTCAGCTCGCAATCGAGTAGTTCTTCTGAATGCGCGCAAATGAATTCAGCTCGGGCGCAAGATTTCGACCGAAATGGGTATAAACGAGTTCTACTCGCGTTATTAAACATTTCCCGAAAGGGCGCTGACGAGATGAACTCGTTCAAGTTCATTATTCTGCATTGATTAGGTTACAAACGAATCCTACTCGCGAAATTTAGTAAGTTTTACTGTCTACAGATGGCAGTACGGGTTCCATGAGTTTTTCTTCATAATGAAGGTTCTTTTTTTTTGTTACGTTATTCTTTTTATGCGTATTTTGGCGCGTTTTTTAGACTGTTTGTAAAGTAAAATGGCTCAAAAGCGAAAATTAGATTATTATGATGATGATTTTGATTTCGATACAGAAAGATTATCAAGTTTTGAGTCTGATGAAGACTTTGTTCACAACATATCAAGCTCAGAAGACGATACAAGCGATGAGGAAAATTTTTCGAGTGTTCGACAGTGGTGTAAAATTGATTCAAGTTCTCCCGCTTCTAGCCGATTTAGTTTTACTGGTGATGTGGTTAGTATTTAATAATTACCATTTATTCATTATTTTAAAGTACGTAAAACTGTTATTTGTGTACTATAAATACTTTAAGAAACCTTTAAAATGCATGAGGCGAGCTATCTACGGCATCGCCGTGGAAGGGTGACATTTTCGGAAGAACGGCGAGGGAAAACAGCTGCAACTTTCGACTACTGCTTACTCGTAATACTGCGCGAGTTAACTAAACGAAAACTGCTGATTTCCCTAACCGTCAAAGGGTTAAAGAATACATTATGCAGTACTGGTATGTTTTGAAGTGTATTATATGAATGTAAATGTGTATTTTATTTCTTATTATGTCAGAATGTATTCTATTTGTTTATTTTCAGTAATTTAATATTTTTTAAATGATCTTTAGTTGCTTAAATATTTTTTTTTGTTTTAAATAATTTTTTTCGCAACCCCTCGTCGACATTATCACGCCCCCCGTAAGGGGGCGCGGCCCACATTATGAGAAACACTACATTATGCCATATTAAAGTGATGTTTAAAATTACGGTTGCCAGCCTTTAGAATTTCATTGACCACTAATACAGGTATATAATAATATTCAGTAAAATTTTGTTTTGTTAATGGGAAACGCATCCTTTAAAGGTAAACAAAAGTTATTCTATAACTATTTAAATATATTTAACAAGCATTTTTAATGTAATAAGTGTTCCTGTGTAACTAAAGTCAGTTTCTGGTCCGGTTCACTAATGCTACAGATGAAAATATCTTTCCGTACGATTATGCTGTTGAAAATTGAATTAAAAAGTTTTTTTTTTCATTCAGTGATGTGTATTCATTTTTTATAGAGTGCCAAATATGAGGTTTTGATAAACACCCCCGCTTGATTCACCTAATTGTCCAGATAGAAAATTTTAATCTTTATAAAATACATGGAACTACATTTTCACTTATTTACGTTTAAATTCACATTCCGTACCACTGAAAATAAACCATTCAAAAAGCATCTTCAAGATTTCAACGTAAAACATTATCAATAAACTGAAGTATTAAACAAACAATTGTTAATGGTTGCTAAATCTCAATTTCAAATGTCGTTAGATACACCGGTAGAAGTAGCCGAATATTCGATAAACTGAAAATAAGTATTGCTGAAAACAGTAGCTAAAATTTGAAAAAAAAAGCATAATCCATATTTTTCATAATTTGTGTTGTTTTTGGTGAATATTTAGAGTAATCTTCATAAAAATACAAACGTCAAAATTTTTCTGCGAACCACTTTTCGACTGTTGACATCACCGATTATTGAGTACTGGTTTAGACAACGCATACATTTTTTTTAATTAATATTGTCTGGATATATTTATATTTGTGGTATGTTCTTTGCCAGAAATACATAAATGACCTTAAAAAGGAAAGTTACCACAGAATATATCATGTAATTTTGACGCAGTTGTTTCTTGCTAGTTCGGTACATAACCATAACATTTATATGCTAATTCTAGGATGATAAGTATATCTTATTCAGACTGATTTTGAAAACAAATTTTATAACATTAGAGTTTTTTGAAAATATGTTACTAGTAAAATTATTTAAAACTAATTATGTATACAGATAATTCATACATGTGTATACGCGTATACACAATGATAAGTGTAGAGTACTTTAAATAAATTCAATTAAAAACTCCCAATCAATCAAATTAGTCAAATGCATGAATAATCTGTATAAAAACATGTTCAATTAAAAAAATAATGAATGCATCGCAGATTAAACTACAAATTTAAATTCAAAAATAAACAGGTGGGCTGCACCGAATTATTCGTAAGCCAAACCGTCTGATTTTGCATATGCTAGATTGTCATCTAATGTGGGTTTGCTTATCAACTCAAATATATTCAAAGAATTGTAGAATAATATAGGGTGGCCATATATAAACTGCAAGTGTTCAAGGGGTGCAGGAAAGACAACCACTGGGAATATTCCAGTGAAATTCGGTATTTACACGTTTCAAAACATGCGCAAATCAAATATGCAAAAAAATCATCATTTTCACCCGATAGATGGCACTGTACCTCTTTTTAACGCTCACCGGTGGCATATACAACTTACAAAAGCGATATCAGAGCATAATGACATTCTAAGAAGCATATAGATAATTTAAAAAAAAACCACTTACTGTTTATCAAAATTCCAACCATGTTGCTTCAGTAATTAAATTTAACAGTATCATGCAATCAAAAATTAATGTAAATTAAGATCACAATTTAAACAATCCCAAAAGAAGCTTTGATAAACATTTAAACTATTATTTATTCAATGAAATTATCACATAATGTGCTCAATCTGCGAACCACCAGATGCAAACACATGCTGAAAACTTAAACAGCATGGTATACCGTCGCATTTAAAATCTCTGTTGTATCACACCTCACGTGTCTCGTTATGCTAGATTTCAATTCAGCAACAGAAGAATGTTGCTATTTATAAACCATATCTTTCAGATGTCCTTACACATAAAAATCGCAAGGATTAGGGTCCAGTGAACGTGCGGCCCGGGCGTTTTCGAAACATCTACTTAAAACTCAGTTCGCACCAAAAATGTAGATGTTTAACAAGTTTAGCAATGTCAAGGGGCTCTCCGTTCTATATAAATACCGTGTTTTCTAAACAATGTCTCTCTTGCAATGCTGGAATGAATTGGTCTCTCAACATCGCTATTCAATGTGGTCATGTTTTTATAGCAGCGTTTCACAAACTGTCGGGCGTGCACCCCTTGAGGGTGTGATAACTCTACAAGGGGGGCGCGAGCATATTGAAAAGTTGAAAACTAAAGATTATTCAAAACATTATTACTTTACTGAAAGTAAGCAGATAAAATACTTTCTGACATAATAAAATATAAAATACACATTTACACTGATATAATACACTTATAAATGTACCAGTATTGTACAATGTATTTTATAATTAATTTAACAATACTAAGTTAAGAACAAGTTTGATAATTACCAGTGACCCCATGGGCTTGTATTAACACTTGTCTTGATAATTTATACGGCTTATAATTAATTCCTTAACTGTCGATTAAAAGTAACGTGGTTTGGTCCCCAATGCCACGGTTTTCCACGTTTACGCGCACATTTTGATGTTTTATTGGGAGGGGGAGGAGAAAAGGAATAAATAAGCAAAATCATCTGAAATAAAAAAAAAATCTTTGCAAAGACTGTCAAGGTTCTTTTATTGTATAGCAAAACTTTAGAAATAATTTTATGGATAACAGTGCACAGAAAAGATCGTACTTTGGAAAGACGTATATATACGTCCAGATGATTAATGCTTTGGCTGAGCGAGATGTTTATATACGTCGTTGGCACATAGGACGTTAAAGTCGTACTGTGTGTGTGGTGTAGTAGCTTAAGTGTAAAAGTATAGTATTATTAAATTCAATACAATGTTATTGTAGGGAGGGGGCGTGATGAAAATGATGACTGAATATTGGGTCGCGAGTATTGAAAGTTTGAGAAGCACTGTTTTATAGTATTCGATGAACTTACAATCTGCATTTATGTCGTCGATAAGCATTGAAACACGTCACAACGCCATCTATTGGGTGAAAATGGCGATTTATTTATTTATAGCATATGTGATTTGCGCATGTTCTGAAACGTGTAGATAGCAAAAATTTCACAGAACTATTCCCGATAGTTTCTTATCCAGTGCACTTGCAGTTTAAGCATGT
The DNA here is from genome assembly GCA_019973935.1 of Trichonephila clavipes. Lineage (NCBI taxonomy): Eukaryota > Metazoa > Arthropoda > Arachnida > Araneae > Nephilidae > Trichonephila > Trichonephila clavipes. The sequence continues at coordinate 47,102 of BMAU01020166.1, forward strand.
CCACCTTGCATTTCCTAGCAGAGTAAGCACTGTTGCAGTATGAGCTTCGTGATGAAAAGTTAGTAAATGAGAGAAAAAATGGAACTAGAGCAGGGATATATGGGCAACTAGCAAACCGCGGGTCAGGTGCGCACCGCCAAGACAATTATTAAACTACCAAGACAGATAATGTTCACTACATTTGGTCAACATATGTTTGTCAGCAAGATTTTTTTTTTTTTTTTTTTTGTAATCTAAATGAAAGGTGGCCGTCATTAATTTGCAAGCTGTGATGAGAATTTAAACAAGTAAAATCTCTTCATTTAAGGTATCCGAATACTCTAAACTCATGGTGTTTTTTAATACATTGACAATATTTGAAGACTTTATTTTATAGGCCATATTATTCGCGTTATAAAAATACCAAGGATTTTAATTTTCTATTTTATAGAAAAATAACTGCAATTGTTTTAGTGAAAGCAAATGCTATAACATTGCACAAGATGTTAAACTTTAAAATGCGTCTTACTCAAAATTTGTTGTTGTTTTTTTTTTAAAAAAAAAAGCTCAAACGGGGACAGTGATTGCTCAAAATATTTTTAAAATAGTTTGCTGAATTTTTTTCTGTGTATGTTCTGTTTAACAGTAGTCGTGTTTTAACGTTCAGATTTATCAATCGCTGCTTTATTACAGAATTTACAATTCTTTATGTGAATATAATCACAGTTTTTTTTAAGCAATTTCAAATAATAACTGAAATAAAGTGCTCTAGTTTTCGTAAAAATTAAAATATCCCTTATCCTGAAGGTCATTTTAAAAAAGAACAGCAAGGTGATACATCAAAACTGAAAAATTGAGGATTTGTTCATTTACTATTTTTAACAAGTGGGCCCCGTCTAAGTAATTTTTTGTCCATTTTCACCCATTTTAGTACTAATAATTTATTTTTCTCTTCCTAATTTTAGCCTTTTTTTTTTCTTAAAATGTACTAAATAAATCTAAAAACCCCCAAATATCTCCATACCTCCATTTTTTTTTTTAAAGTTGTCTCAAGTAGTTGGATTCCTTAAGAAAAAATAAGTTTTAGGAACTTGTGATAGGGTCAATTTGTCTTCTTTAGATGATTCAAAAATAAAATAGTCTTGCTTCTGTAGATCACATGAAATTAGCACAGTAAATCAACTAAATAGAAAATCCACTATTGTACGTAATATTTATTGATTTCTATGGTACAATTTAAACCTTTTTTCTGAAGAACAAAACTAACAAAGGATTATGTAGTAGCTAATGACGAAATATCTTGAAAATGATTACAGTAGCAAAAAAATACAAAACAACAACAAAAAAAAACTTTTACTGTCCTAAAAATTACAAAAATGTTATTTATTTAAATAAACATTTAGTTTAGAATGCATAAGAAGTACCAACGTTTTAGTAAAATTATTTTGCCTCTCTTACTTAAAAGTTTTTACTTCTTTTTAAAAATTTCACATTAACTTCAATTTAGGTATGGCATTTTCTGTTCTTTTCCCCTGACGGAATGTCTGTTTGTATTAATGATTTCAACGACTTAGTATAAAGTTTTAATAATTAATCAGAATACCCTCCATCCCTTAATATAGAATAGCAACTCACGATTCCTTAAAAATATTTGAAACAGAAACAAATCCATTTCAACCTGAAAATTCTTGAATGGCTGAAAAGAAACGTAAAGACTTAAGCAATATATCACTCTGCCCTTGTACAAGTATGACAAAAATTAGAATGATCCCGATCCTCAGTATGTTTCATCTGTTTGAAAAAATGATGTAATTTTGAGAAAAGGTAGTTCTTATGTCTACCCTTTCAGACATGAATGTAAAAATTCCCTGATTCGAAACAATGGCTATAAAAATAAATAATGCGTATATTCCATTTGTTCTGCAATTGCGTAAATCTGATAGCGGAGAAACTAAATGCATTAAGTAATAAATACAAAGAACATAATAGGATTATATGTGCTTTACAATCTTCTGTATCCAGTTTTACCTGTTAAAACTAAACTTGATATTTCGTAATCGTATATGTTCCAGTTAAAGCTTTACATTTGATACAATTTTAGACAGAAATCATAGTTTCAATTTGATATTTGATGGTATATACGTTTTACTGGTTTTTATGAAAGAAATATAAAATTATGTGTTTTAAAATGAAAATTTTGTATATTTAGTTTAAATTAATGTTAGTCTCATTTGTATGCAATACATTTAATAATTTTATCTGTATAATACAAAAAAATCTTGTACTTTATAAATATGTATTATAATGATTTAATTTTAATTTCATACTTAAATACACGTGTTAAATGTTTGGGGTGTTCTCTACACCCCGCAAGTAACGACGGTAGCAAAATAGGCGCGAGTGACCGTGGGTTAAAAGACTATTTCTGCTGAATATCGTCAGAGTATTCGTAAAAATGGTTATGCAAGAAACCATTGTTTCAAAAGCAAAAAAATAATAATTCGAGAGGAACATATTACTTTCATTCTATATTACAACGTCTTATTTCCTCAAACTACACTGAACTGATCCGTAATGTTCAAAAACGAACAAATGTTAATGGTTGCATCAAATACTGCTAAATCAGACAATTCATATCAAATAAAAGATGTTTTTCGTGGTTACTGGTAAAATTCAAGCATTCTCTTTTATTTTAACCCTTTATCTATCACATTATAATTCGCTACAGTTGTTTTCTTCAAATATTTTTTTTGAATCACTACATTGAACATTAAGCAATATATATAAACAAAATAATCAACTTTGGGAAATTTAATGCGTCAGAACTAATTAATTAATTAAAGATATTCAACTGTAGGTATTCAACGGCTCACTTAAAATAAATAGTCGAACCTTTTCTAAGGTCTTCATTAACATACAAAAAAAAATAGACACTTATCTTCCGTCATTAACTATTTTTTCGGAACAAAAATGACAATTCTCGCAATCCGCTGAAAATGCAATTTCTGCTATAAAACTATTTGTACCTGCCACACTAAAATACTTATCATAGGACCCTTTCTATCATATATCTTGGAAGAGTGGATTTAACCCGTGATCACTCGCGCGGGGTGTTCAGTACACCCCAGCAACAAGAAAATCCTCCCAGGATTCTAAAAAGCATGTGCACAACCACGAGTTTTTCTGTAGCTGCCCATTTTAGGTCATTGAACCTTCAGGCCTGATACAATCCCTCATTTTCAAACGATTGGAATGTAATGACCTTCGAAAGTTTAAATGGGGGGGGGCTGAGAACTCAAGCGAATTGTTGAGCATATGTATACAGTCTGCTCTGAATGTTTGGAAAATGTTAAAAATATTATTTTTCTACTTTCTACCGTAATTATCTCAATAATTAAAGTATATTTATAAATGGTATATACGTTTTACTGGTTTATGAAAAAAATATAAAATTATGTGTTGTAAAATGAAAATTTTGTATGTTTAAGTTTAAATTAATAATAGTCTCATTTGTATGCAATACATTTAATAATTTTATCTGTGTAATACAAAAAACATCTTGTACTTTATAAATATGCATTATAATGACTTAATTTTAATTTCATACTTAAATACACGTGTTAAATATTTGGGGTATTCTCTACACCCCGCAAGTAACGACGGTAGCAAAAATAGGCGCGAGTGACCGTGGGTTAAAAGAATATTTCTGCTGAATATCACCAGAGTATTCGTAAAAAAGGTTATTCTATGTAATTTTAAAGTGAGTGGTACTTATAAGTACCGTCGGTAGATAATTAAATAAATGAGTACCTTTAATGCGTTTTTAATTTATGCATATACAATGTGTAGATAATACAAGCATCTAAATATTTTAAAAGAGTTAAAACTATAAAAGATACTTCTTCATAATGATCATTCTTATAATGAACAGTCAAAAACTTTTTAAATCTAGTACTGCGTAAAATTTTTTTGTAATACTTTCATTCTGTAGAACAATACCTCTGTGTAGTATTTGCATAAAACGTCGGATTATATGAATGGATTAAACATATATTTTTCAAAAATATGTTTATAAAAATTTTAAAAAGTATTGAATTTAATTATGCTTGTTTAATGCGTCGCAATCCTTAGTCTCCTGTAGGCATACAAAGAAAATTTCATAATATTGACGACAATGTGCAATGTGTTCATAAATTATATTATACTTGATGTAGTACACTTTTACTCATATGCTATGTATATTTTAGTTATTCGTAAAACTAAAGTTCTTAAAAAATATCTGGTTTCTGTAAAATGCCTATAAACTAAATCAGAATTTAAAAGATTTTTCTCTACATAGTGTAAAATTGTTCTTTACAAATATGACTTAAATCTAAAAATTACTTTTAAAAACAATCTTCGACGACACTCTTGAAAAGATTTTCAGGAAAAACAACCTCTTTAAAACACTGCTTTATTTAATGAATACAGTTTCATATAGCGGTTTTGTCTATCGTAAATTATTCAACAACTGCCTAATCTGCAGAAATTTTTGAAACTTTGTGGCTTAAAAAATCTAATTGTCTTTAATAATGTGTTTATTTTTTCCCTTTTTCCTATTCACAATCAAATTAGTATCATTTGAATTATCTATTCAGTTAAAAAAATTTAAGAAATATTTAACTTTTAAAAAGTTTAAGTTGCGTTTGTGTGAACTTTTAAAATAATTAAAGTGATTGGTGTAAATTCTAGAAAATGTTTTTGGCCTACAATAAGCTATTAATATAACTACCACTAAATTTTACCTGGAAAATTTTCAGACAAAATGAACTTTATAATCCAATGCATATAACGCTTATAATTCATATTTTATTAGAACCAAAACAAGAATACAAAACTTATGCTCCAAATTACGGAATAAATATGTAAAAAAAGAAAGGAATGGAACAAATTTTGTTTTGTGTCAGAACGAATGTTTATTACAACATCAAAGTTGAACTAAATCTTACACAGTCATTATTTATTGAAAGACAAGATATTGTTTAAAGGGGACTTGGTACCCCCAAAATCACAAACCTATCGTTTTTTTTATTTTCATTTAATCTTATTCTTTGCATTATTATCTTTCGATTGATATATCACATATGCATCTCGGAAAGTTAGAAGTTGGATAAAACTTCATTTGAAAACAAATTAGGCAATTCAGCCACACCCTCTTTTTAGAAAAAAAAGCTAAGAAATTCGTTATGATAAAAAACATTTATTTTATAAATAGAAATACTAACTGTAAAAAAGAATGTGTAGTATTAAAAGCAGAATATTTCCAAGGCAATACAATAATATAATTTATCTTCCTTGTGAAATGTGTGCATGTAAAATTTTTAAATTAAGGCATTTTATATTAATAATTTTATAATTTCAGTTCTTATTCCTGATATATTTTTCATACAAATGTAATACTTCAATATTATGAGAAGAAAAACATCTAAAATTTCTGTCGTGATAGAAAAAAAAAATTTAACGTTTTTCTTGAATTTTCTTATGCAATTAATACTCTCTAAAAGTTGATCATTTCTAAAATTGTGTGGGTTGAAAACATATGAAAATGCAATTATTTTGAAGAAAGACGTATAACTAATATCTTAAAGTGGTATTTTAAGTTTAATTAAGCTTATAATAATTATTTTTTCAGAATTATAAACTTGAAATTGGTTTTTCTCAGTTTATGTTTTTCGAAACCTTAGTACATTCAAAATGCTACTCCTGCGACAATTATTAACCAATCACTTCAATTTTTTTCCTACGTGTTAAAACTAAAGCATGTAAAAAAATTAGGGATCCGTTTTGCTATAAACTGAATACTTTAAAAAAAAATAAAATGTAAGACATGTTGGCTTTTTCATTGATTTTTAGCCTGTATATCAACATTTTATTTTTTTTCTGGAAAACGAATGACGTTATTCTAAAATCGATCTCTAAAGTTGTTTAGAACATCCATAAGAATATTATAAAAAAATTTCAGGTCAAAAAATTAATTTTTACAAAAGGAGTAGGATTTTAAAATTTTCCCAATCTTCTTCAAAAAATTTAAATTTTTAAAATTGTGTGAATAATATATGAAAAGTTTCATCTGGTAACATTTTCTTGAATAGAAACATTGTATAAAATGCTAAAATAGATTTTTTAAATACGTAAATAAAGAAGTTTGCTCGAAGGGTACCAAGTTCCCTTAACTACAGAAAATTCAACAAATTCAGTTTCTAAGTACAAATTTAACAATTGCCAAACGTACTTACGTTGTATATTGAAAGTTAAAAACACCATTGGAAAAATGTATTTCTATGACTACACACTCGTAACAATAATTTACGGAATAAATATGGACAAAGTATGTTATTACGAAACAGATTTCCATTCATTCATGTATATTTTAGCAAGAAGAGGAATGCTTTCTTTCGAAAAGAGATGATAATAGTTCATAAAATCAATAAATCCTAGACATAGAGCATTTACTTTCCAATCTGAATCTCCTGATCCTTTCAGCTGTACTGCATGTCCTCGCAGAAGATCAGCGAATATCAGCGCCGCAGACGCAGCATTCCTTTCATCAAGCACTCCTTCAAAATACGCAAATTTAGAGACAGTGTAGCCGTGAGCCCTTACTATTATTGACAGATTCAGTGGCCGTCGGCACTTCGATATTTGTTCTGCACAGGACCTGGCGGACTGGAGAGCATTTGCAACTTTGTATTTGTTATGTGAAGATAAAATGTATGGATGCACCTTTCTGCTGAATTCCTCTGCGGTCATTCCAGAAAAATCTAAGAGTTCCGACAATACTTTAGAGGAATGGACTTTTTGGTGAAAGGTGGACATAAATATGGCCACACATGGTGGTAGAGTGCCTGGTCCTCGCACGATTATGGCGTCATCTGAAAAGCAAAATCAAGGAGATATTTAATTTTAAAGCGCTTTATATATAGAAATAAAGGTACTTCTTGGTTATTATTCAATCGATCAATTTCGTGATATAAAAAGACAGCGCCAATTCAAAAAACGTTTCCAAATGCTATCGTCGGTAGAATTGCTTAGAACTTGAACGTGAACAAGTGTTTACTTTAGGTAGCAAGTTGTGGCATTTAGTGATAGTTTTTGATTTGAATAAAAAAGTGTTTGGTTATTTCTTGTGAGTGCGATACAGGAGTAAATTTCCTATTCTCACCCAAGGGAGCGTGATACCAATAACTTCTTCTGATTGGTTTTGAAAAATCATTACAAATCTAATCCGCTATATAGAATTTGTTATAAATACAGAGTTTCTGGGCTTATAGAGTATCCAAAAGTTATGGCTTATTATTTCAGAGCTACCCATCAGAATGTAATACACTTTTCAACCGTTGATTGAAAACACCGATGCTTTTTGGGTCTAGCCTGATCGACGTCACGTGCGCGCATTGTTCTGAATCACAGACGATACAGTTGTTACACTGATTTCATTAGTAAAGATGTGGACGCCACAGCAAAAGGTGCAGTGCTACTTTAGTTAACGGAATTTAAATCAATCACGCATGTATAGCAACGTGTTCGAACAAAATAGAATGCAGTTACTGGCTTGTCTAATCTACAAAAGAATAACGTATATGAACAACAGTGTCTTCGGTCACAAAAACTTAAAAATAGTTGCCAGTTCGAGATAATAAACTTCTCATCTCCCTTAAAGTAATTTTCCATTGGTGCATAGATTTTAATGTAGGTGGATCGGTATTCCTCCATCCTGTTCGAAGACATCCCTGTACATGTGTGACGGACTTCAATTCCTTCAAACAAAATACTCACCGAACCTGTTGCTGTTGCACCCACATCTTTACTAATGGAGTCAATCTAACACGTTTATCATCTGCGACTGCGCACGAGCGGCCAATCGGACTAGAACCAAAAATTCTAGGAAGGATTACCAATCCATGGATGGACAGTTTATTACACTTAGATGGATTGTTATGTATTAATAAGCCATACTTTTGGATACTTTATGTCCGGACACCCTGTATATATTTATATATATTTTTGTTAAGTATATGAAATCGCAGTTTTTTGAAAAATAATGTTTTAAACAAATAACACGTGCATATGCATACACGCATACATAATAATAAATTTAAAGTAATTCAAATGCGAGACTCGCGATGAATGAAATAGATCAAATAAATGAAGAAGCAAATTAATGATATGTCCAATTAAAAAATAAACAATAGATGTAAAACAAATTAAATTCCAAATAAACACTGAAAATTAAACCAAATCATTCAATTTTACTTTTGGTAGACCATCAAGTAACGGAATTGCTTATGAACCCAAGTAATATTAATAAATTAGAGATAAAAGTATTCCAAAAAGCTGTTGGGACAATTTTTTTATGAATTGCATTGAGTGAATAAAAAAGGTACGTCTTGAAAAACACCAAAGTTTCTAATATAAATTGTAACAATATCAAAAGTACAGGTTTGCTAAAATTTGGAAATGTACTTTTATATGCTTAAGTACTTAATAATTTACGAAATCACAATAGGCTCAATTTATGGCAGTTACATGATTAAGACAAACACGTGTTCTCCATTGAATTCAAAAGAGACATCAAACTAATATTACTTGTTGTTCTATTTGTCAAACTTTGATAAACTTTCGAATTTCACAACTGGTTAAAGAAGCTTAAATGTTACAAAAAATTTATTGAAAAAGGTTTTTTTTTTTAATTTAAAGAAAATCTTATTTTATGCATAGAATTTTAAATAAAATGTATTTTGTGTACATATTTATTTTTTAAAAGAAAGTTTATGAAAAGAGGAAAAGTTGGGAACACCGAAGTACGTACACTGATTAGCTGGAAACTCAAGATAGCTTTTATCACGTGACTGTGACGTCATATGAATTCTTGAAATGATTGGTTAGAATCACGTGGTTATCATTATCATGTATTTGTGACGTCACCTGAATTTAGTGCATTAGAAGAGAACTACAAAATGTGTCTATGAATTAATCATATTTTACCGAATACATTATTTTAAGTATGTGTCTTATTTCTACAGAGGGAAAATACTAAAAATATTTCCAAAAGGTACTGCAATTTTTATTTCAAATACGATAGAATATTATTACATGTTGTATTTTATAAAATGACTAAAAAATTCTTACTTTTTTGAGGCAATTTTTTTAAATAGTGAATGATTAGTACACTATGTTTACTAGTCACGTATATGAATGACATTTAATTCAACCTGTTGTATTCATTTTAAATGTAAAGTGGATGCAATTATAGAAAAATAAAAAAAATTTGTCAACAGTAGTTAAATGTTTTTGTAATCTTAATGTGGTGGATTTTAAAACAAGTGCTAGAATAATTACATAAAATATAAATATTTCTTATTAATATTCGATAGGTATCCGATCCATTTAGATTTTGAAAATTGATAAGATTTATATGTTCTGTACTACAAGTCCTTATTACGTTTAAATATGACTGTATCAATGTATAATTACGGTATTATCATGATGCAAATGGTTTAAATTATGTATCTACTTATATACATATGAACATAAGTTCCGCCAAATTAATCAAAAATTTGAATTTAAAAGAAATATTTGGCAAATACATTGATATATATATATATATATATATATATATATATATATATATATATATATATATATATTGCTTATTTGAAAATGGACAAACAGTGATTCCGGTGGCTGTATATGTTTCTTCGAATCAAACAGTTAAAAAAAAGTGTTTGTGTTTATAACCACACCCTAGAAGTGATAACTTCAAATTTTGTAATGTTATTTCAGAGATTAGTTAGGTAAATAAAAAACAAGGGGATATTATTTTAGTATTATCGTATAAAATTGTTTATTCATATGTCTGTACACATAAAGTAATATTGTTTGCTAAATATGCATATTTGTTAATTAATTGTATTCTAAGAAAGAAACAATATGTTCATGGTAGCTGAAATAGGTTATAAATACTTTATATTCAATATTTAAAGATCCAAAAAAAAACTCCGTCAAGCGTTGTTCCGTACTTTGTAGGGCTTTCTTTTGTATCATTGTTTTCCTTGTTTGAGTTGGAATAGGGAAACTTATACCCTGAGAGGAACAGGGCATGATAGCCTTTTGATAAGGTGACGAAAGGAAGGAATACTAAACTACTCACAGTCGCTGTCAATAATATAGAGCTTATGACATTTATTTCTTTTTAAGTCATAGACTAATATTTCCGCATTTATATTAATTTTTTTTTTTTATAATTCTCTCTTAAAATATTTTCAGATAAAATTATGCATTAACACTTTAGAAGGATGACTAATATTTTACTGGACAAAGGAACAAATGCAAAAGTGCATTGAAGTATATATATAAATATAGACAAAAGTCTTAAAATTTGCTGATGTAAAACGGAAAATGTACACAAGAAAAAAATTAAAATAGATTTCAATAAGCTGAACATTATTTTGACTGTCACCTTTGTAAAAGAAAGCAAATAATAAACATATGTTTTGATTTTACCTTAATATGATAAAAATATTTGTACACATTTTTTTAAGTCTTAAGAGAAAATACAAAATAAATCAAAAAAGTAAAATCATAAGTACTGTTTGCAGTTTTAAAAAAATGAAGAAGAATTGAAGAAATTGTATGTGTGTGTTTGCTGATTTGAAATTGCGTCAACTATCTCTCTTCGAAAAAGAGTATTTTCTGAAGGGTCATTTCAACCTTCTTTTTTTTAGCCCTTGGGCAGGTCATCAAATAAAGAATGTGTTTCTGTTGGGGGGCTTTGCGGAGGGAACCCTTTGGGGGAACATTTTCCCGCGATTTTATTTTTACCAATAAAATGGACTCTGCCTGCTTTAGGAATAATCCGAATATTTTCACTGATTTTCCATAAACTTTGTTAACGAGAAACATTTTACTTTACGAGTAATTGTAATACGCCAGTCTAATGTTTAAATATATAAGTAAATACAGAGAAATTTTTCAATACACATGTATAAAAAAAAGGGAAAAATATATATTTTTTAATATAATGTTTAATTTTTAATGATACAAAGAGGGAGAAGACTGGCGTCTCTTAAAGCACAGAGTAAAAAAAAAGCAAACCCGTACAAAATATTTAATAGCTTGGATTTATGAATATTATTGACAAGATAATTTAATAATAAAAATAGTAAACTGAAGCGCAGGGCATGCACATATTTTTTTATGGGGGTGGAGGATGAGGGAATTAAGTTTTTTTTTAAGAGATAAAAAGGGCTGAGCCGTGATATTTATGCTAAAGATTGAAAATCTGTTGGTGTATGAGGAGGGGGGGGAATTGAACCCTCGGCGTTCTTGTGAACAGTTATCCTGCTTAGAATCTAAAGGGATTCATGATACTAAAAAGAGTGTTGTAGATTGCGATAAAGCAGTGCTTCTCAAACTTTCAATATTTGCGACCCACTTTTCAGTCAGAATATTCATCGCAACATTATAGTAACAATGTGTTGAATGTAATTATAATATACTTTGATGATAAAACTCCAATACAATACGACTTTAATCATAAACGGTACTAATTATCAAGATACATATTAAGTTTTATATATAATTTTGTATATGACAAGCCCAAGGGAATCACTAGTAATTACTATAAATTTGTTTTTAATTGAATTTTGATAAATTAAGCGTCAAATACTATGTGCAGTACTGATTCATTTATATTAGTGTGTATTATATCAGTGTGAATGTGTATTTAATTTTTTATTACATAAGAATGTACTTTATTTTGTAATTATTTGAAATTGCAATTTATTGTATTAAATTGCTGATTATTTTAAGTTTTTCATTTTCGATTTTTCACGATATGATCGCGCCTTCCCCCAAGTAGGGTTATCGTGCCCTTCTAGGTGGGCGCACCAGAGAGTTTGAGAAACGTTGCGATAAAGATTTTATTTCGAGTTTTGAGAACAATTTAATAACCATATACACTGCTGGACAATTGCTGACGGATCACAAATTGCTATGTAGCATAACATTAAGCGAGACATGAGGCCTAGTAGTATAAAATAGAGTTGACACAATGTTCAGACATTAGAATAAAGAATATTTATTGTTCTGGAAAGTACAAAAGCTGTGAAACATCTGAAAGAAAAAAATGTTCATTTGATCTGCGTACGGAGAAATGGAACAATGCATCTAAAAGTCAGCAGGCACCTTAAAGAAAGGTATCAGTACGGGATATGTCCACCGTGGAGTGTGACGCAACATTCCACACGTCGTACCATACTTTGCACAATATTATCCAGCAGCTGTTGAGGCAATTTATCCCATTCCTCTGTGAGTGCACGGATGAGGGTGTTTTTGTTTGCTGGAGGATAGTTTCGACCAGCAACTTGCCTCCCCAAAGCATCCCACACATTTTCAATGGGGTTAAGATCTGGAGGACGCGCTGGCCATACGAGACGTTGAATACCCTCGCTGTCTAGACAATCCTGAACAGAGAGTGTTCGATGACATGTTGCGTTGTCGTCCATAAAAACAAATTTATCACCGACAGCACCACGGAAAAGACGACATGAGGAAGTAGAACTTCATCAATGTATCGTTGGCCCGTCATAGTCCCATTCGCAACCACATGTAGGCGCGTGCGGCCATTGATCATGATGCCGGCCCACACCATGATACTGCATGTCGGATATCGGTCCTTTTCCTGGATATTTTCTGGACGATACGCAGTACCATTCTCGCGCCAGATCAGTTGGCGTCTACAATCCGATGACAGACTGAACCTACTCTCATCTGAGAATTGTACGCATGCCCAGTTCTGTTCAGTCCAATTGTGATGCTCACGACACCATTGCAAACGGGCAGTACGGTGCTGTCTGGTCAATGGGACACACACAACAGGTCTGCGTGTGTATAGTCCTCCTCCCCTCAAACGTCTGGCAACCGTTTTTCGGGAGATCTGCTTTGCTGAGGGAGCAAGAAACTGATTTGCCACCTGCTGAGCTGTGGTGCGCCTGTTCCTTTTTGCTGATATCTGTCTTCTGCAGGCGTCGTACTTCTAACACGACCTCCCCCGTGCCATCTACTACACATTCCAGTAGTTTTATATGACTTCCATAGCCGTGAAACAACGCTGTGAGCGATGTCGAACTTCCTGGCAACATCTGTTATTTTTCGCCCTTCTTCGATCTTTGCAATAATTCGGCCACGCATAAAATCATCTATGTGATGTCGGGAAGACATGCCGAACATTTTAAGTTCGTCTATTAAATCTTTCCTGTAAAACTTTGACTTGAAACAACAACTGTCCACACGCGTCAAAACCTTTAAAGCTCTTATGAACGCTATCACGGGATGAACAGACGTGGGAAAGTAATTGCATAACCATACTTCTTCTTACTAATATCCCGCATTTATTCTAATTTTCTACATTTTGCTTCCTTTCATTTTGTGGTTGCTATGGATAATAGTGTTACCCGTCCTTAGCAATTTTCCAGCAGTGTATATGGAACAAAATATTATTTGGGAAGGAAAGTCAAGTGATTTACAGAATAATTTGGCCAATAGTGAAAAGATCATTTGATAATTTAGATATAAAAATGGAAGAAAACAATTGGGTTTGTTAAAAAAATAAACACTAGGCGGTTGCACGCGTTTTCTGTAATTTTAATTTATTTCTTTCCCTCCAATTTCTTGCGCCTAGCGTTCCTAAGATAAAAAGAGGGCCATTCAGAAGTCTCAAATATTTTGCCCTTTCGACATTTTCTGAATGAAAATTGATTTATTTATCTACAGCAAATCTATATTTGTAATCGTAGCATTCGAATTTTATATTATAAATGCAATAAACCGCTATGTACTTTAAAACTTGATACTCTTCTATTAATATTATCTGATTTATTTTAAAATTTCCTAGGAACTGTCTCTCTTTTGAAGTTTGAATCAACTGTTCATCTTTGGGAAACCAAAACACCATACGTATGGTTCCCTAGTTTATAAGATGACTAGTAGGGCACACAGCAATAACAATGCATTAGTATAAAATGTATGCAGATTTAGGTAAAATAATTAAAAATATTTTTAAGTTAATAAAGATTTGTGACATAATAAACAAAACACTAATTTCTCATATAAAACAGAATATCTTAAATTTATACATAATTAGGAATGTTGGCATAGATGCATCATTTTAATATATCATACCCTCAAAACTAAAAGAAGAAAATTCAATAATGGCACAAGAATAAAGGGGAGAAAATACGAAGAATTAATTGGTTGTCGGAGTACCTGTTTATGAGTGAGCATTGCTTTGGCTTTAGGGGGGTGGGAGAAAAGAGAATAAAAACTCCGGGAGAACGTCCCTCTCTTTTAGTCACGTGATTTCTTTTTAGGGATGGAGCAATCTTGTCGGAGCATGTTTTACGAATACAAGCGAAAAACGCCGAATGAGCGTTACATTCCCGAGCGTGACTTTCATTCAAGTTCACTCTCTAGCGAATCACGCCAATAGAAATTATCACTTCAAAATTAAAGATATCCTGCATTTTATACTTTTACCATATAACGAAGGTGGCTCTGGGCTTTTAAAAAATTATCACTCGCTTCCGGTGATTTTGAGTGGTGATTTTAACTTTAACTTCAGTTTGCCAAAAGCTGAGCCACTCATAGCTTTTATGAATGATGAACTCAAGCTCGAAATGAACACAGATTAGAATATTTTGACTGCTAACAGTGGTCTGTTATTGACGCTGTTTTTTTTATCTGCTTTTAAATACTTTGAAATCACGATTATATGTGTCATATTTTAGATATCATAAGTCTATTGTCTCCGCTCTTCCACAAATTGAACAAGAATAATTATTTTTGATAAAATACTGCACTTTTTTACTCCTTTTGTTATAATTAAGTACAATTTTTATTAAAGATATAATTATTCGATAGAAAATTGTTTCCAATCATGCCCGATTAATATTTTTTTTTCAGGAAAGAAGTTAGTATTGCGTATTTACAACGATAACATGTCAGATGTTACACATCATATGCGACTACTGTAAGGCTTGTTTTTTTTTTTTTCTGTATTGCGGTAGTAAGAATAATAAACAGGTTTTTTTTCTTTTATTCGCGCCATGTCATTCTTGGTTTTTCTGTTGTCACTACAGCGTTATCAAAGCGTTTCCAAGCATACATTGATTTGCGATTTCTCATCTTCTAGATTTAAATTATCTGTCCTTTAAATTTGTAAATGTTATACTTATACATTCTGTATATTCCATATAAACTGAATCATTAAGTTTAAATTCATATTTTTACAAAATATTTATGCTATCAATGCTGGGATAATTTTCATAAGATGGACTGGCAAGCTTAGTTGGTAAACAAAAATATTGCGCTAAAATATTTCTATTCCAAACATCTTGAATTATAAATTTAAACCTATAAGAAATAAACTACATAAGTACTGTATTACTAACTGACTTTTAGAATATACTTTATTTAATCGTTTTTAAATTTTCTGTATCTTCTAGCTATTAAATATAATTTTTCAAACATAAGTTGGAGGTATAATCGTTTTGTCCATGTCACTGGAATTAGATAGAGACCTTTAAAGCCATAACGTTAAAGAGAAATTTAATAAAATATCTTCTATTCTCAAATTTAATTACATAGAAAATATTATTCATGATATTAGTATCCCTTCATATGTCATTTATGAGGTAAGTTTCCAAAAGAACTCATTTGTTTTCTGAGTGCAGCATTAATAGTCTATTTTTTGGTGTTCGTTTCATAATATTTAACGGAATGATCATTATCCCATTTTTTGGGGGATTAGTGAAAGGGATTCTAAAATATTGTAAAAAATTGAAATTAAATCGCATTTGTTGTGAAATATCCAAGAAAGAATTACTGAGACATAAAGAGCGTTTTTTTTTCAGGTATAGAAGTTTAAGTTGGCATTACTTTCCAAGATGGCGACCGATTTAACAGCTGTCAAGTGATTTATTCTCAGTTTGGTTTGGCAATTCATCATGAATAGACTCACGCCTGAATAGATTCATCGAATTGGCCTAAAACGAGATTGCCGTTGTTCCCGATTTTCATAAGCGAATTTTGTTTAGCGATGAAGCGCACTTCTGGTTGAATGGCTACGTCAACAAACAAAACTGCCGCATTTGGAGTGAAGCTAATCCACAAGTGTATGTCGAAACGCCGTTACATCCAGAAAAACTGACTGTTTGGTGCGCTTTATGGGCTGGTGGAATCATTGGTCCGTACTTCTTCAAAAACGAGGAAGGCCACAACGTTACAGTCAATGGTGATCGGTATAGAGCCATGATTACTAACTTTTTCATTCCTGAGTTGAACAATCATGATGTCCAGGAGCTGTGGTTCCAACAAGACGGCGCAACATGTCACACAGCTCGTGCCACAATCGATTTATTGAAAGACGCGTTTGGTGACCGCCTAATTTCACGTTTTGGACCTGTGAATTGGCCTCCAAGATCTTGTGATTTAACACCACTAGACTATCTTCTGTGGGGCTATGTGAAGCCATTGGTCTATGCGGATAAGCAACAAACGCTTGACCATTTGGTAGACAACATTCGCCGTGTTATTGCCAATATACGGCCACAAATATTGGAAAAAGTCATAGAAAATTGGACGTCCAGATTGTACTACATCCGAGCCAGCCGTGGCATATGAAATAAATTATATTTAAAATGTAGTGCCACAAGATTATTTTTCGAATAAAAAAAATTCATGTCAATCGAATTATACATCGTTGTTTTATTGCATTTTAAAGTTCTATACCTCTAAAACGCACCCTTTATTTCATACTTTTAATAAATCTATCCTTTTTTTCGTAAACTGTATATTAAAACAATAAGCCGATTATTTATTTCTGTATTAACGATTTCTCACTTACTAAGGCCACTAAATGTTTGAAAGTATATAAATACATTTGGTGTTTTACCACAGTAAATCTTGCATCCACTTGCATAGTTGCTACATACATTGTTTAAATAATCATTTATTTTTTTATAATTACTTAGTTAACAGTTTAATATCTGCAAAATTACTTTTAAGTTTTTTTTGTTGTTGTTACTTTTGTTTTGTGTGATTCAATTAATTATTTCTTTATGTAAACCAATTTTGAATCTAGGAAGTATTACAAATAGTAAACAAACTATCAATAAAACTAAAATACCTTCTTACACAAATTTTATGACTTGTGAATTTACCTTAATAGTATTAATTATTTGATGTGCATTCTACGTTTTAAACTATATCAAACATTCGTTAATTTATATTTTTTTCTAAGTTGTTTTTTAGCTTTTAGTTTTCTTCTTTTTTTGTTTTTTTTTGTTTGTAGATTTAGTCTAGCCTTTTGCATATCTTAAGTTTTTTGCAATTTTTTTAAAAGTGATTAAAACAGAAAATGCCCGCAAAGCAAAACTCAAACTGTTTTAAAAATTATATATATATTCCGCTGATTGGATTTACAATTTAGAGTGAATTATAATTTACCAATTTTTGAATGAAATATTGGTAAAATCACATATTCTTATTTCACAAAATTTTTTACTTGTTAAATTATAGCTAATATTCTATTTCAAATTTTCCCTTTCTATTCTTCTTCACTGACAAAAATTGCTGATTACTGAATTCACCATTTTAGGGTAAAACTGTAATCATTAAGAACGCTACCAATATAGGTAGAATCATTAAAAAATATTTGAAATATAAGCAAATCCATGCTTACCTTCTGATTCTGGAATTTCAGAAAGCAAATGCGAAGAGCTAAAGGACCCAACCTGTTCTTTCACAAGAGTGAGAACGATTAAAACGATCCCGGTCCTGAACATGATTAATGTATTTGAAAAGCCGATGAACTGTATTGGAAAGCTGTTTTTATAGCGACTTTTACATACATGAATGAATAGGAAGTGATGCAGGACAGCATATGGATTTGAAACAATAGCTGTGAAAATGTACACCTTCTATTGATACTGCAAATTTGGCAGTTTTCTTTTATATATATATTATATATATATATATATATATATATATATATATATATATATATATATATATATATATATATATATATATATATATCTGATAAAGAAAAAAAACAACTAAACTCGTATTATGTATGTGAAGGTCATAATGGAGTGATAAGCCACACAAATCACATATATTATTGTTATTCTAAATAAAGTTTTAGCTATGTAAGCTACATTTGATGTTTTTTTAATCATATGTTCGAGTTTCAGTTTTCCATTGTAGGAAACTCCATACAGAAGTTTTAGTTCAAAATTGGAATTTGAAAGGCATACGCAATATTTAGCAATTCTGCATCAATTATTTATTTCAAAAGAATATAATTATTCGAAATAATACTGATGTAAATGTGTCTTCTATGTTTACCAATTTTATTTAACTTAATGATATACTCTCTTATACAAACGTTATTTTTATTTTAACTATTTTATGTCTAAGAATTTTTACCTAAATTAAGTTAGATTTGATTGATACTATCAACTATATATTTTTCTCTTTATAGAGTAATCATTGATGTGTGTTGAAAATATATCTTTAATTTAAAAATACTTTTTTGAAGAAAAAAAATGTTTGACTAAATAAAGTCAATTTTATGTTTTCGTGCATTATCTATAAAAAAATTCAGGATAAACATATATTTTAAAAATATGTTTCAATTTTTGAATGCAATTTAACCTACTGGTTTTAACAATCAAAAATTCCGCAACAACTGCTGGATAAAAAAATTTCAGCGGACCTGTGTGTGTGTTTTTGACTTAAAAAATATATCATTTACAATGTTTGTTATATTTTTTCTATTTCCGTTCAAATTTGATTTTATGTTATTTTAATGTTCATTTATTTAAAAAATTAAACAAAGTCTTAATTTTTAAGCCAAGGACGATTTTTGCTTTAAAGTTTATAAACGAAATGTGCTTTTAGGCGACGGGCTATTTTTTTTTATCTACCAACAAATTTCACCCAGGAAGTTTTTAAATGCCTCCTTCTACCGATAAGGAAAATTATTCTAAACACAATATGTCAGTAGTAAATTAGTCTTATAATTCGTATTTTATTAGAAACCAAAAAGGAATGCATAGCTTATAATAAAAATTACAGTTTTACTCCTTGAATTACAGTTAATATGTTCTGGTTGGAATTTACTCTTTCCGTTTTCCTGCACAGACAAACTAGCTGATTACATCAATGACGAGTATTGAATTCTTAAAAATACTTCGAATGTAAGTTAATCCATGCTTATTACCTTTCGATTCTGGAAATACTGAAAACAAACGCGAATAGCTGAAGGTTCCAACCTGACCTTTCATAAGAGTGAGAAAGATTAGAATACTTCCAATCCTCAACATATTTAATCTATTTGAAAAACTGGTGAATGTTTTTAGAAAGTTGTTTTTATAGCGTCTATTATGCGACACGAATGTTGTAGAACATATCGTAGGGATTTGAAACAATAGCTATGTAGATGAACTAATTCTTTTAATACTAATGAAAAGTTTGCAGTTTTCTTTATCAGGGAAAACTAATCTCGCATTATATATGGCCATAAAGAAGTGATAAGCCACACAAGTTACATATATTATTGCTATTTACAAAGTTTTAGCTACGCAAACTAAATTTGATATTCTTTAAATCACATGTTCGAGTTCCAGTTTTCTGTCGTATGAAATTTCAGACAGAAGATTTAGTTTAGTTCTGCATGAAGCCATTGTTTCAACAGTATAAAAATATTCGAAATAATACTGATGGAAATTTGTGTTGTATGCTTACCCTCTTTATTTAATTTGAGAATATACCCTGTAATACAAAAGTTACGTTTATTTTAATTATTTTTATGACTACAGTATTTTACTCAAATTAAATTAGTTTAGATAGATATTAACAAACATATATGTATATATATTTCTTCATAAAGTAATAATTGATATTCCTTGAAAATATGTTTTTAGTCTAAAAATAAAATTTTTTGAAAAGAAAATCTTTGACTGAGAAGATTGATGTATTCTCACCACCTCTTGGAAAAATATAATCTTCTTGATTAACATAATTTGTAAAAATCTGTTTCATTTTCTGAATGCAATTTAATCTAGTGGTTTTGTCAGTCAAACCATCCGCAAAAACTTCTTGATCTGAACATTTCAGCGGGCCTGGGTTTCTGTCTTAAGAAATGTAATATTATTTACAATGTTTGTTACATTCCCTCTACTACCATTCACATTTAATTTCATGTTATTTTAATTTTTCTTAATATTCTTTATTTAAAAATCTAAATAAATTCTTTATCCAAAAGCCAAGAAGAATTTTAGCGTTAATTTTCTTTTTAAAAAAAATTCTTTTTGCTAACAACATACTATTTTTTTAGCTACCAATAAATTTTCCCCAACAAATTTTCACAATCCTCCTTATACCAATAATGGAATTTACTTAAAACACATTATGACGGTGGTAAATTAAGTCTTATAATTATTATTTTATTAGAAACCAAACGAGAATGGATAGCTTATAATGAAAATTTCAGTTTAAAATGAACAATATATAAAAGTTATGGATTTATTTTGTTCGGTGTCAAAAAATATCTGTGTTACGACAATAATATTTGTCCTAAATTTTACAAAGCTCTATTCGCCTTAAATCGAAGTGTTGTCTTAAAATTAAAAATATATCAGGGATTTTTAAAATTCAGTTCGAAAATGCAAATTTAAGAATTTCCAAATGTTATTAAGGTGACTATCTACCTTGAAAATGTCATTTTTGCCTCTACATAAAGCATTTTTTTTATTTCAAATAGTTTAAACATAATTATAGTTTAAACATTTTATTTTCGAAACACTTTTTTTTCCTTTACGTGAAACAAGAATGAAGTTATGGTGATTTAAAAAAAAACATCACACTCTATGCAAAAGGACATTAAGATAATCATTATAAAAAATCAAATAGTATCAAATGAAAGTGTATGCCTACCCGCGGTAGTGGCTGTCGTGCTTGCTATGAAACTGCATTTCTCGTGCCGAAAGTATGGTACTTGGAAATAATTGTTACAAGAACGCCGGACTCACTAATATGCATCTCGCACAAGGGGTCAATGGTTAAAATGAATGAGCCACACAACGGTTGTTTCTGAACGTTGAATCAGGACAAGACCACAAAGCCATGCTTTCTTTGTTGTCTTGCACCAGAAATACAAGGGCTATTTTTTAAGTAAGGTCCGTTGGCGCGTACAGTTCCCCAGTTCACACGTACGCCTCAACGAGTATTAGAATCTCTGACCAGCATCCTTTGCGAACACAATCGAGCCATTTCCAGCACTGTAACGGTCATGAAAGCTTCACAGTGCGTTATTAAAATGCTTAATGTGATTGAATTGTCCTCCAAGTGTCAGATACGGTCTGTTATCCGTTTTTTAGCAGCAAGATACATGTCCGCTGCAGAGATTTCCCACCAGATAATAGAAGTTTATGGGACAGAAGCAATGAGTGACAGCAAAGTTCGAAAACTAGTCAAGAAGTTTAAAGATGAGCGAACAAACGGCAATGACGAAAAACGCTCAAGCCAGTCCTCTGTAATCACTGATGATTTGATGCAATCAGTTAAAACAAAAATTCGTGAGAAAAGGAGATTCCCGCTAACCACTCTTTCATTGGAATTTCCTGACGTTTCTTGGTCGGTGGTGTGCAAAATTGTGACTGAAGACCTCAACTTTAAGAAATTGTGTTCTCGGTGGGTATCCAGGCTCGTCAAACTGGAACACAAAGATAAGAGGTTTGCCACTTCATTCGACTTTTTGATTTGTTACGAGGAAGAAATGGATGACATGTTGAGGTGAATCGTTATTAGAGATAAAACATGGGTATCCCATATCGCCCCGGAACAAAGTAATAGTCGATGGAATGGCGACACACATCCTCTCCCGTCAAGATCAAAGCTAAACAAAAGCTGTCAAAGCGCAAGATTATGACAACAGTGTTCTGGGACCGGCGCGGTGTTTTGCTGATAGACTTTAGACCACAAGGAGCAACGATCAGCTGAGGTGCCTACTGAGCAAGTCTACGGAAGCTCCGAAGAGTATTGTAAAACACACGGTGTGGCATGCTGTCAAAAGTTACTTAACTCCACCACGATAACACAAGGGTTAACACTTCTCAAGCTACTCAGGACTTAATCGAATCTTTTGGCTGGGAGGTTCTGGATCATGCAATATACAGATCCGACCTTGCTCCCAGTGATTTCCACCTTTTCCGTTACCTCAACACAATCTTGGTGGAAGCACTTCAGTGACAAAGAAGAAGTGAAAGCGGCTGAAATCTCTTGGCTGTGCGACAGGCCGCAGACTTCTTTGAAGAGGGTTTTTAAAACTTAGTTCTAAGGTATGACAAGTGCATCAATAAACTCGCGAAATATGTAGAAAAATAGGCAAAAGTATGTATAATCCAAAAATAAAGGTTTTTTGAAACAAAATACTGTGGTTATTTTTAAAAAAGTAAACGGACCTTACTTAAAAACACACACAGCACTCGTATTTTATTACATCTGATCCTTCATTGTAGACGCACATGATCATGAACGTAGAGTAAGAACGACAAGCAAAAATGAGACTGTGTTGAAAATGGTAAAGAAAAATCCCGGCACATGACGCGTACTATCGACGTATATGTTAAGATTGAATGCATCGGAGATGTGAGGCGTGCACCACGACCAAGGGTTGTAAACTCGAGCACATAGTTTGGTGAAGATCTTTGTCTCTTTAATGTCTTTTTATTTCTCTTTATTGTGGTACTAAGGATAATGAACATGTTTTCTTCTGTTACTCGTGTGCTGTCTTTCTTGCGTTTTCGGTCTTAACTACCACGATTGGGGAGCGTTTTTAACAACACAATGCTTTGTCATTTCCCATCTTCTGGATTTAATATACCTGTCATTTATATTTGTAATGGTTATACACAAATATACTCAGTATATTTATTCCATGAGGGCCCGGTGGTCGAATGGTAGCGTATCACGCTTCCACGCCACAGGTTCAGGTTCTATTCCAAGGCTGCGCAAGGTCGACTTGACCATTCATCCCTATTGCAGTGGATCGATAAAAGAGTGCCAAGCATTATTGGGGACCTAAAAACTAGGGTCTCGCTTCAGAAAGACCCCGTGATTGGGATATCTGCTCATGCACCTTAGCGCCTAATGGTCAAGTATAATATGATAGACACAATAGGTCCTGGCTCTCATGGGCTGTTGCGCCTTTGAGTTTTGAAGTTCATTTACATAATTTGAAAGTTTACTTTTAGATATTTAATATTTATATTATCAAGAAAAAAATATAGGGTGGAAAGAGTCACACATAAGATGGACTAACAAGGTTATTTGGTAAATAAAAATAATTCGCTTAAATATTTCTAATCCATACAACTTGTAATAAATTAAAACCTATAACAGAAATAAACTACATAAATTATACAGTATAATTATTTGACTTATTAAAATATTCCGTTTAATAAATACTTTTACATTTTTTCTATGTTTTGTAACTACTAAATTTAATTGTTCATAAAGAGTGTTTTTTTAGAGGTATAGAATTTTAAATTGCAATAAAACAACGATGTATTATTCGATTGACATGAATTTTTTTTAATCGAAAGATAATCTTGTGGCATTACATTTTAAATATGATTTCTGGCATAGGACTGCCACGGCTGGCTCGGATGTAGTCCAATCTGGACGTCCAATTTTCGATGACTTTTTCCAACATTTGTGGCCGTATATCGGCAATAACACGGCGAATGTATCCTTCCAAATGGTCAAGCGTTTGTGGCTCATCCGCATGGACCAATGACTTTACATAGCCCCACAGAAAATAGTCTAGCGGTGTTAAATCACAAGATCTTCGAGGCCAATTCACAGGTCCAAAACGTGAAATTAGGCGGTCACCAAACGTGTCTTTCAATAAACCGACTGTGGCACGAGCTGTGTGACATGTTGCGCCGTCTTGTTGGAACCACAGCTCCTGGACATCGTGATTGTTCAATTCAGGAATGAAAAAGTTAGTAATCATGGCTCTATACCGATCACCATTGACTGTAACCTTGTGGCCTTCATCGTTTTTGAAGAAGAATTCCACCAGCCCATAAAGCACACCAAACAGTCAGTTTTTCTGGATGTAACGGTGTTTCGACATACACTTGTGGATTAGCTTCACTCCAAATGCGGCAGTTTTGTTTGTTGACGTAGCCCTTCACACAGAAGTGCGCTTCATCGCTAAACAAAATTCGCTTATGAAAATAGGGAACAACGGCTATCTCGTTTTGGGCCCAATCGACGAATCTACGCCTTGCTTGATGATCGTTTTGATGAATTGCCAAACCAAACTGAGAATAAATCACTTGACAGCTGTTGGCACCGAACCTCCCTGTATAGACGGGCGAAGTCGTCAATCGAGTATTTATCGAGTCCAGTGGTTGGAGAAGGTGGTTTTCATCCATTTTGGCATGGTCGCAGAGTCTGCAGACCTCATTAGCATCTAGGCCAAGTCAGTGGATTGATTGTTTGATTGATTTATTTGAATATTAATGTCGCACTGTTCAGCTACACGAGGGCTTTTGGCGACGGACCACGTAATTTTGAACCATGGTTAAGTGACGTGGACGACACCTGAGCTGGCAGCCCCCTCTCCTAACTACCACACCACACCAACGGGAGGCCGTTTCAGCTTACGACAGATTTAACGTTCATCGCTATCCTACACGGCGGGTCTTTAGTGGTACTGGGCTCGAACTCGTGACAAAGCAAGCCACAGTCTAATACCTATACTACTCGGCTACCGCGGCTACGCCAAGTCAGTGGAGGTATACTGCCAAAAAGTTATGTTTGGTAGTTAGGCGAAAGTGGGCAATAGCCTCTGCTCTCTGTTGGCTGAGTTGTTTGTGCGGAGCACTTAACCCGTCAGGTCTTATTTCTCCTATCTGATATTTAAACTTGAGATAAACTTAGATAACTTTCCCATTTTAATAATATAGTTTTGAAATAGATAAATAAAAGAACTTAAAATTTAATTAAGAAAGTGCTAATAATTTAATAAGAAGAGAAAAGCTAATAATCATGATTATTGGAAAAATGATTTTTTAGGTTCTACTTGCAGAAACCTTCGGCCAATGGGAGCCTTCGGCTGGTCGTCTGCCTTACCAATGGGGTAGGAGCTAGTATTGGCATGTTATGTAGGTGTAAAGTTCAGTGAAACTCACTCGTTTCTCGCATTGCTAGAGGGATCTCGCTGATTGGATGTTGTGCTAATGGAATGACTTCGGATCCCAGAGGGGTACCGTTGCTGTGCTCGGGATCGGAGACTGCCGGTGTCCGTACGGCCATCGGAGCTCTTCTATTGGCTAGAGAGTATGTAGTGTTTTTTGGTTTTCGATGGAGAATGATAAAAAAATTTGGAACGCATAATTTTGAAAAAGTGATGTTATTTAATTAAAGGGAATTGTGCTTGATGTGTGTGTGTTGGGGTGTGGTAGAAATATTAAAGAAGTTAATTTAGTAGGATGTTTCTTGGACTAGGAAAATGTGTCGCGATGGTGTATACTTCTCGAATTTTTTGGATAGAGGTGTTATCAGAACTATCGATTTTTGTGAAGAAATTTTTCGACAGTTTTTGGATAAACTGCAGAATGGTTTTAAAATTTATAGCTCTTCGGAGTGCGGCATTTCTCATGTACCATTTAGCACATAAGCTTTGCTGCAGTGTTATGTTTTGTAGAATTTCTAGCTTTTGTATGTGTGTCCCATACTGGTACTCATGTACCCATACATGACCCCATACTGGTGAGGCGTATACTATTAATGGTCTTAGAAGTAGGGTATAAATAAGTAGTCAAGGTGACTCGGGATTAGCCCAATCGTGACCAGTTCCCCATGTGTGGTTTTCAAGGTCTTTTTTAACTTAATAGTATTCATTATTTGATACACACTCTACGCGTGTTAAATCCTTCAACATTCATTTAGATTTTTTTCAAAAGGTTTTTAGCTCTTAGGTTTCTGATACTTTTTTTCTTCATGTTAACTGGATCATTTTGCATATCGTAAGCTATTGACAATTTGCTTTAAAAGTGATTAAAACAGAAAAAGCCTGCAACACAAAACTTTAACTTTTTTTAAAAAATTATAAAAAAAATCAATTACGTAGATTTTTAATTTTCAGTAAATTATAAGTTACGTATTTTTTAGAAAAATATTGACAAAACTGTTTTATTTTTACTTAAAGTATCTTGCGACAACTTTTTTTTTTAAAAAAAAATGGGGATACGGAGATTTTTAGTGGCTTTTAAATTTATTTAGTACATTTTATGAAAATACGCTAACATTAGGAAGAGAGAAGGACTTATTATTATTAAAATGGAATGAAAAATGCTTCAAAATTTATTAAAAAAATACATCAACGGGGCCCGTTTTGTACAAAGAGTTTATGAACAAATTTTCAATTTTGAGGTGTTGTTTTGCTCTTCCTCTTTGAAATGGCCATAAGGATAAGGAATATTTTAATTTTTACAAAAAAAAAATAAAAAAAAATAGAGTTTTTTATTTTAGTTATTGTATGAAATTGCGTATTATATGAATTGATTATATTCACATAAGGGACTGTAAATTTTGTAATAAATCAGTTATGGATAAATCTGAAGGTTAAATCAATTCTACTATTACACAGAACATGCAAAAAGACAAACAATTCAGGTAATTATTTTCAAAATTTTCTGAGCAATCGCTGTCCCCGTTTGAGCATTTTCACACACACACACAAAAAAAAACCACACACACACATTTCCAGAGAAATGCATTTTAAAAGTATGTCATCTTGTTTCAAGTAACGACATCTGCTTTTACTAAGACACTTGCAGTTTTCGTTCTAGTGAACGAAAAATTACAATCTTGGTATTTTTATAAACCTAATGAGATGGTCTATAAAATAAAATCATAACAGATTTTGTCAATTTTTGGCAAAATTAACAATTTTAAGGTAGTCATACCTTAACAGCGTAATTTACAGTTAATAATCTATTTAAAAAATACTCTTTCTTCACTGACAGATTGCCTGATAATATCAATGACATCAACTACTTAGTATGGAACTGTAATAACGCCCTCAATACAGAGTAATAACCTTTATAGAATCATGAAAAATATTTGAAATGTAAATAGTGATCCATCTTTAACTTTCTATTCTGGAAATATTAAAACAAACGTGATGAGGGGACGGCTCCATCCTGGCCTTTCACTAAATTGAGAAATATTAGAATATTCCGTATCCTCAACATGTTTGATCTACTTTAAAAACCAATGAAGTGTTTCAGAAAATTGTTTTTATAGTGAATATTTCAGACACGAATGTAGATGAAATTATGTAAAAGATAGCATATGTGGATTTGAAACAACATGTTTGGAAATGAACTCCTTCCATTTATACTATCGTAATTAACAGTTTTGTTTATCTGATGATGGAAAACACTAGTCTCGTGTTATGTATTTAGAGGCCATAATCTTGTAATGTGCAACACACAAATCATGTATATTATTGTTATTATCAAGTTTTAGCTATTCAAACTAAATTTGATAGGTTTTTTAAACATATTTTCTTGTTTAAATTTTCTATTATATAAAACTTCTGACAAATTTTCTAGTGGTGTTTGGTGGCACTTGTGTGCCAATTTACCAATTCTGCATGAAACCAGTGTTTCAATAGTATACTAAACATTTGAAAGAATGTTGATAGAAAAAAAGACGGTGAAAGCTTTTGCTATATGTTTACCAATTTTATTTAACTTCAGAATATATACTATCATATAAACATTATGTTTATTTTAATTATTCTTAAGACTAAAAGATTGTTCCACTGAAATCATCTTTATGATTAAAGATGATAACTGAGAGAGATTCTACCTAAATGAAATTAGTTTAGATTGGTATCAATAGAATTCGCTTCATAAAGTAACGTTTAAAATATGTCTTCAATCTAAAAATCTTTTTTTAGAAAATAAAGTGTTAGACGAACAAGTGAACGCCATGTATTCACATCATCTCGTTAAGAACAAGTTATAAACATATTTTTTAAAAGGCTACTTCATTTCTGAATGTAATTTCATCCAGTGGTCTCATCAGTCGAAATTTTTGCTACAAATGCTGATCAGAAAATTGCAATGGGCCTGTATTTGTGGTCTTATAAAATGTAATATTGTTTTTATAATTTTTATTATTTTTCTTTTATTTCTATTCGTTTTTTATTTAGTCTTAATTTAAGGTTCTATTCATATAAAAATTTAAGAAAAAACTTAAATTTTCAAAAATTAGAGCATCTGCTTTAATTTTAAACAAGATGTCTTTTAGCCAAAAAGAAGCTATTTTATTAGCTTTTAATTCTATCAGGCAAATATTCTGCTTTTGCCAACAATTGGTAAAAGCAGAGACCAAACCAATTAAGTCAGTGACAAATTAGTCTCACAATTCATATATTTTATTAGAAACAAAACTAGAATAAATAGGTTAATATCAAAATTACATAAAAATGAAAAGCATGTAGACGTTAAGGAAAATTTTGTTAAGCATTAAAAAATACCTTTAATACTACAATAACATTTATTCTAAATGTTGCAAAGATTCTATTTGCTTTAAATGAAATTCTTGTTTTAATTTTAAAAATATTCCTATGAAATAAAACTTTGTTCTAAATTACAACGTTAACAATTGCCACAAAAAATTAAGTTCTACATTTAATGTTTAAAGCAACATTCAAAAGAAAACATTGCAACGACTTCAAAACAACCCTTTACGGTATGAAGACAGAAAAAAGTATGTCTTTACGAAACAGATTTCCATTCCTTAATAAACATTGCAGCAAAACGAAGAACACTTTCTTTCGAAAAGAGAAGAAAACATTTCATGAAATCGTTTAATCCTCGGTCCGAAGCATTCAATTTCCAATCTGGATTGCCTGATCTCTCCAGTTGTACTGCATGCCCTCGCAAAAGATCGGCGAATGTCAGTGCCACTGCTACAGCATTCCTCTCATTAAGTACTCCTTCAAAATACGCAAATTTAGAAACACTGTTGCCTTAAATTCTTACCATTATTCCCAGACTCAGTAGCTTTCGATACTTTAACATTTGTTCTATACATGACCTTGTGGACTGGAGAGCATTTGGAACTCCGTACATGTTATGTGTATTTAAAACGAACGGTTGTATTTTTCTAGCAAATTCCTGTGAGAGGTTCCGGTGAAATTCAAAAGTTCGGACAATATTTTAGAGTCATAGATTTCTTATGCTGATACAATTATGGCGTCATCTGAAATGTCACATCGATTAGAGATTTAATTTTCAGGTGCATTTTACTAAGAAATGAGGGCATTTACTATAACAATGACCAATTTGGGTAAATAAAAGGACGTAATAAAATCAAAATATACGTTGCCAAATTCTAACTAATCTCATAATTATTGTTTGGAACATTGGTGTGGACCATTTTTCACTATTGGTTGTATAATGTTGCTTTTGGCTATGGTTTTTGATTTGAAGTAATTGGTCGACGTATAATAAAGGGTGATTTTAGAGGTATAGAACATAAAATTGCAATAAAACAACGATGCAATATTCGATTGACATGAATTTTTTTTATTCGAAAGATAATCTTCTGGCATTACATGTTAAATATGATTTCTGGCAATTGTTTCCACGGCTGGCTCGGATGTAGTCCAAACTGGACGTCCAATTTTCGATTATTTTTTCCAACATTTGTGGCCGTATATCGGCAATAACACGGCGAATGTTGTCTGCCAAATGGCCAAGCGTTTGTGGCTTATCCGCATAGACCAATGACTTTACATAGCCCCACAGAAAATAGTCTAGCGGTGTTAAATCACAAGATCTTGGAGGCCAATTCACAGGTCCAAAACGTGAAATTAGGCGGTCACAAACCTGTCTTTCATTAAATCGATTGTGGCACGACCTGTGTGACATGTTGCGCCGTATTGTTTGAACCACATCTCCTGGACATCATGATTGTTCAATTCAGGAATGAAAAAGTTAGTAATCATGGCTCTATACCGATCACCATTGACTGTAACGTTGTGGTCTTCATCGTTTTTGAAGAAGTACGGACCAATGATTCCACCAGCCCATAAAGCGCAACAAACAGTCAGTTTTTCTGGATGTAACGGTGCTTCGACATACACTTGTGGATTAGCTTCACTCCAAATGCGGCAGTTTTGTTTGTTGACGTAGCCATTCAACCAGAAGTGCGCTTGCTCGCTAAATAAAATTCGCTTATGAAAATCGGGAACAACGCCAATCTCGTTTTGGGCCCATTCGACGAATCTACGCCTTGCTTGATAATCGTTTTTATGAATTGTCAAACCAAACTGAGAATAAATCACTTGACAGCTGTTAAATCGGTCGCCATCTTGGAAAGTAATGCCAACTTAAACTTCTATACTTGTTAAAAAACATTCTTTACATAAGCACCAAAAAAAAAGTCATTAATAAAATATGTAAGAATGTTATAATATGTTATATATTGTGTGCGCAAACAATAAATGTGAGATTGTAAGATATTTATAAGTCTTATATTTATGTAAAGTTTGTAGAACACTTGTCCTTTTTTAGAGTTATTTTAATAGCCTTCATTTTAGTTAATGGAACATTTTTTAGCGAAACATTTAAGAGATCTTCTTTAGAAAAGTTACTATGTAGAATACAAATTCTTTTTGTTTGATTAGGGAAGGATAATAACAATTGCTTCCTATGATTGGTTATAAGAAAAAAAAATGTCATATCTAATCAGCCTTTTAGAAATTGTCATTACGCATTTTCTTTGAAACTATGAAATGGTAGCTCTTAGAAAATAATAATTTAAACGAAAATCACATAACACTATACAGAATAAAACATATAAATACAGGCAAATATAAGTGTAAAATATGTTTATACAGGATGAATCTAAAGTCTGCGGTAAAACTTTAATGGGATATATTATACATCAAGACAAACATTAGTAAATAGGAAACATAGGGTCCCAAACGTCTTCTGTAGGAGATAGTTACATTAAAGTTTAGGGTCCGGAATTTCAAATGATTATAAGAAAAAACAGAAAAATCGGTCGATTCTATAGCGGTTTTCACTAAAATTTTTCTTTTTGTCAGTATGTTTTTGAAAAATATATTTTAAAGATTAAGCTCAAAAAATGTCAATAGAGGGCGCTTTAGACCTTGGAGTAACAAATAACTATTTATTACCGTTATTTTTGTATCACATTAAATGCTTTCAAAACCTTAGAAATAAACTTAAATTTTCAGCTCAAAATTTGAATCGTTGGGAGTGGTTAAGTAGCACAAACGGAATTGTGTTCAGGAGGTGAAATTTGAAACTCCCTTCCCTCTGAACAGAGTTCAGTTATTCCCGATCTTAGAGTCGTAGAACTTGGTGTCGTAGTCCAGGCAGCGACTACTACCTCCTACACCTAAAGTAAACGAGAGAGGGATGACAAGTTAAAAAATATATATATTTATATTTATAATAGAGGTGAGCATCTTCTCTGCTCAAAATAATAAGAAATAATTTGATGTACGCACGTAATGCTAATAAATGAAGGTTTAAGGAATGATGACACGTAGAAAATGGTACAAGCATGAAGCGGAATCACAGCAATTGCTTGAAAAAGCGCCCACTAGCAAAGCTGTAGGCATCAAACAACCGGATGAGGGATTGTCAAACATTAGCAAATAACCCGGCAATTCCCGGATTTCGCCTGATACGATGGCAATCCTCGCAACCAAGGCCTTGTAGGAGTCGACGGGGATTGCGTAAACAAGACTCTGAATATGGCCCCAGAGGAAGATGTCTTGGCAGGAGAGGTGTCGTGAACGTGTGTGCCGATTAATTTACCAGACCACCCCGTCCAATCCATTGCCCTGGATATGCTTTATCCAATGCACTTCGCTTATCTGCGCTGAAATGTGCAGGTGGCGTCATGTTGGAACCACATACGAGCCTTTATGTTGGCTGGAACACTTTGCAGTAGAATGTCTATCCTTGCATACAATTAGCACCGTACAGTTAAATCCTTGTGTAACACACTTTCCATGCAAATCGGGTGATTTATATAATCGTGTATTTTGCGGGGCGAAAATGCTCATGTCTGTTATGAATAATGTTTTATTTAATTATGCCATGCCTTTCTCGTTTATTTTACGTTTAATGGGTAGAAGCTGATGCCTTGTCTACGACAGAGCATCGAAGCTCTTGAATAACATAACTATGTCCAGGGAAGGAGGTGAGTTCGAATTTGAGCTCCTGAACACAGTTGACTTTGCGCTACTTAACCACCCTGAACAATTCAGATTTTGAGCCCAAAATTTAAGTTTATAACCTGTACTCAAAAATAACTCCACGGTACTAGCTCAAATAATTTTAATTGGTGTCACATTCTGATTGAGCACAGCTACAAATACATAAAAACAGTTCATGTAATACAAATACTAAGAGATTTGCGCGAGTAGACATTGGACCGCCCTTTCTCCATAGAGGTGGAAGGCTGACTGGTTACTTGTCCATACGACCAGTAGAGGGAGCTCTATTACCATCGTTTTGCCATTCGTTGCACTCCCCCTCTGGTTCCTAAGCATCGTCATCAATGAGAAACCAGCAGAAATGTGTTTTCTGGTCCTTCCACTTTTCTCTGAGAGGCATCACTAGAATGGCTTCTCCCCCTACTTTGAAGATCGAGTAACTTATCTGATGAATCAAGAAGACGGATGCAATCTAAAATATCAAATTTCCCGGTAGGAAATATACAATCAAAAATTTCTTCGTAGCCAGCAGCTACACCTCAGAAACCACTTTAAAATACTTTATGAACAAGGTGTTCAGAAATTGAATACATAATTTTACGTGGGGCTCCATTTCCCGGTGTTAATGATCATCAGCGAATAGAACATTTCACCTGTTCATACATGCTTTGATCTCCATGATCTCACCCCCAAATCAAGTGCAGTTAATTTAGTTTTAAAATAATTAACCTTTATAATTGAGCATGAACCATATAATTGAGTCATAAGAAGAACAAAAATTGGATTTTCGAACACAATTATGTTCAAAAATATATTATAGATATCTTAAGGATACAAAATCAAAAATTTGAAAGCAAAATAAAAATTCAAGTAAAAAGAAACTCAGCTGAACTTAGTCAAAACAACATATAAATTAATCCTTTGAATGAATTAAAATACTGCTTAAAAATATTGTAGATGTTTGCTGAATGCAAAACCTTAGTTTTCAAAATAAAAATAATTTACATATAAAAGAAATTGTGATGAAATTCCAATTCGAAACGAAACCTGTGAATGAATATTTTGAAGGGATGAAAATATATATATTTATATATCTACTATACTTCTTTTTTGTTAACAAAAAAATAACATTTTCTTTCTTTTAAATTCACATATGTCTTACAAAATTCTTCGATGTAGTTAGAAGTAAAACACAGTATAATACTAAACAAGAAAAATTAATCTCAGCGACACTCTGGCGTCATAAATAAATTAGTAAGTCAGCACAGAAAAAAGTGAAAAATATAGATGATAAATAAATTGCACAAAACAAACAGTTAGTGCTGTATTCTGAGTTTGAAGTAAAAATGAACAGGGGAAAAAAAGAACGCCTGATTTTCACCCGACAAGGGGTGAGAAACAGAAATTCGGGGGCCGACACCTTAGTAACAAAACGTCTAGCTTGTTAACGAAACATGCAGTAAAAACTGAAGGTTTCAAGTGCGGGGTAAAAGTTACCCAATCAGGTATACCAATAGTCATAAAACACAGGTAGGGAGAAAAA
Source organism: Trichonephila clavipes (assembly GCA_019973935.1). Lineage (NCBI taxonomy): Eukaryota > Metazoa > Arthropoda > Arachnida > Araneae > Nephilidae > Trichonephila > Trichonephila clavipes. The sequence continues at coordinate 81,019 of BMAU01020166.1, forward strand.
ATCAACAAAAGTAGTAAGAGTTTCCTTACTAGGAAAAATAATTACTCAAATAGAATAGACTAAAATATCATGGTTATCATATATATTTCCCATAAAAAATAAAAACACAAGCAAAATTAAAAGGTCAAAATGGACAAGAAAGCAAAATAAAAGAAACTTAGCTGGTGTCCCGTGAAGGCGAATGCAATCCCAAATTTCTAATATCCCGGTAAGAAATATACAATCCGTTTTCGTAGCTGGCAGCTTCAACTTCAGAAAATACTTTTAGAAATTCTTTATGAACTAGCAGTTCAGAATATTGAAGATAATTTTGTTATACTAGCATTCCTATTAAAATTAACTAACTCTTCAGGCCCTTCGTTGGGTGACATATTATAACCTGTATTCAAAAATAACTCCGGAGGCTAGCTCAAATAATTTTAATTGGTGGCGCATTCTGATTGAGCACAGCTACAAACGTATAAAAGCAGTTAATGCAATACCAGTACTAAGGGATTTGTACAAGCGGACATAGGCCCACCTTGTCCCCACCGAGGTGGAAGGCTGACTGGTTACTTGTTCATACGGCCAGGAGAGGGCGCTCCATTACCAACTTTTTTGCCATTGGTTACAAGTTTAAGTCTAAGATTTCGAAAGCATTTAATGTGATACAAAGATAACAGTAAAAAATAGCTTTTCGCTACTCCAAAGTCTAAAGCACCCTCTATCGACATTTTTTTAGCTTTATATTTAAAGTTTAAATTTCAGGAAAATACTGACAAAAAGAATAATTTTAGCGAAACCCCCTAACGCAGTGTTCTCAAACTGTGGGGCGCGCCCCCTGGGGGGCGCGAGCTTATCGAAAATAAAAGATTTAAAATATTCAATTTACTGGAATGAATTAAAACAAAATGCTTTCAGATATAATAAAAAATGTACTTTTACTCTGATATAATTTATAGACGCGCGCGCAAGATATTGTCATCAAAAATAAAAAACTTCTTCAATACCTAATTAGCTATCTTTGATCCTATAACCAAACAAAAAAACTTTCATTTGATTTGCTGTAATCCCTTGATGAGAGATTTTTTTATTACGCTTCCTTTTTAATCCTAACTTACTACTCATTCAGAGAAAAAACAGATCCCGGACCCAGAATCGAAAAAATTTAGGAACATAAAAAATTCATCTCCGTCATTATTTTTGAAATACTGCACATTATAGCTGTAATCTATTTGACCTTCTAAGTTATTGGTACAGTTAGTTATGACCCCTCTCTTATGTGTTTGTTTCTCATTTAGGGAAGTTGTAAGCAATGTATTTCTCTGTTGCGCTTTTTTCCATGAAAAGAGTTTTATGATACTATTTGGAAAACCATGGAGAGTATTTAAAAGTATTCTAAAATATATAAAGCACAACGAAAAACGATTTACAAAATTTTTTATTAGTAACATATATATTATCATAATGAATACACTTTTTACCCGGAAGTGATCACGCGGGACACACAGATTACGAAATCGTTAATTCTGGCAAAACTGTTTATTTGTTAATAAAGAAAAATTGAAAAGTCCTTGAAAGTACGTAATTATATTTTCTCATAATTAAATTATTCACTGAAATTACGGTTTTTATTGTGTACTATAAAAATAATTGTAAAAAAGCATTGGGGTGACTCAATAACACCGCTGGACCTTTAGTATCGAGTGCGCGCCTGCTCCAGGGTTAAAATGGAGTCTTTTCGCTTTAAATATTAAAAATAATACAATATTATTCTTCATCTGAATTTTATATTATTGTTCATTATTTAACATCAAATATAAATGCTCATTCTGTGAGGTTTAAAATTACAGTTCGCTTTAAACTAATTATAATTTGAGCAATCATTTTTTAAAAAATCATTTTACATCTTTGTAAACATTGTCGCGCACTTGGCTTTACTCTCCTTACAAAATTCCGCGATTATTTAAATAATGTTTTATTTTCTAATAAATTAACTCGTGCCAGCGGGGTAATACAGCCGGTATACTTTTAATGTATCAGTTCTGCACAGAATATTTTATAACTAATTAATTAATACTAAATTAAGAACAAGTTCAATAAGTATTAACGACTTCCATGGGCTTGTCTTGCAAAGCAAAGTTTTTATAAGGAATGCTTATGATTAGAAATTGACCCTCTGAGTTATTTTTCTATATTTAGCAGATATCTATATTTTGTCTTCTAAGCAGCCACCGCATTTTGCAATATGTTCAATTAAAAAATTAGAGAAAGAAAAAATAACACACATAATAATTATCCTATTATTTTATTTACTTATTTATTACTTAAAAGTAGAATACAAAATTTAATACTCATGTTACTAATTTGTATGGTTTATAATAAAGATCTCCTATTGTTGCTTTAGCGTCAAAGTGCATTATTATTGCATTCAGTACATTATTAATGTATAAGGGGGCGCGATAAAAATTGTGATCGAAAAGGGAGGCGCCAGTATTGAAAGTTTGAGAAGCACTGCCCTAACGAATCGACCCATTTTTCCGGTTTTTATAATTATTTGAAATTTCTAACCCTAAACTTTCATGGCACATATCTCCTTCGGAAGACGTTTGGGACCTTAATTTCCTATTTAGTATTGTTTTTCTTGATGTGTACTATCACCTCTTAAAGGTTTTCTTCAGAGTTTTAATACACCCTGTATAATGATTAAGTTAGGAGAACAATTTTTAAAAAAATTATATGCAAAAGAAGGTTTGTTTGTTTTAAAAGCATAAATAGATATAAAGAGTCATGGTTATACTAAATAAATAGTATGTAAATAGTATAGCCCGTGTTTTTGAACAAATAATATTTTTTTTAAATTGTAGCAAAATTTTCAATGTAAACAAAATCAGCCTAAATAAGATCTCGTTGAACGTAGAGTAATTTTAATTTCATTAATGTACTTCTTGATGCATCTGAAGTGTCACAAACTGCAAAGTCAAAATATTATAAGAAATAATTATTTTATAAGCATGCAAATTTGACGTTAAAGGCTTTTCGTCAAAATTAGGTTATGTTTAAGGCTGAAAATGGTTGTAAAACATGTTTATTTGTTATTATCTTAAGGCCTGCGGTTAGTTACACTCTGTAAGATTTATTGCACAAATATTACCTTTTTCATTGAAGTTTTTTGGAATGTTTTGGAGATATCTCGTTCCCGTTAGATAAGGTAAATATATAGTAGACAAATTACTTAAGATTTACTATTTGTATATCATATTTCTTCTTGAATACTTATAATTCATTTTCCTTCTCTAATGGTCATCATACCTAAACTCCAATGATCTCCTACCAATAGTAGAAAATGTAATACTCTATCCATTAAATTGGTCGTTTATCTGAAATAGCGTATTACTGATATATCCAAATAAAAAAATAAACAATAGATACACATCCACTAGATTTCAAACTGAAGCTGAAAACCAAAAAGCGTGTAAACCATGCCGTCTCATTTTGCATTTACGAGATCGGCAAATAATGAATTTGCTTATAAACTCAAAGAGTATTAGAACAAATATAGAGAAACGTGTTCCAAAAGAGGTAAGGGCAATTTCTGTATTGATCACATGGATTGAATAAACAGGAAACATTTTGAAAGATGTCAAAATTTCTAATGTAAAATGCAAAAATATCAAAAATTCAATTTATTTAAAATTTAGAAATGCAATTTTAAAATCTTAAATACCTAATAAAGAGCCATATCATAACTACTACAGAGCGAAAAAAAAATAATCTATAAATTAACGGTTGGCAAATAGTGGTAGTTTTTTCCGATGTTTACAGGAATTTCTTTTTCAAACTCTCTAAAATTTTATTACATTATATTTTATAAAATGACTGAATATTTCTTAGCTTTTGTAGTAATTATCACAATTGGAAAAATAATGAATAATTAATACGTTCTATTGTTTTGCCACTTAGGTCCGAGTAAACTAATTCAATATATGTTCTATTATTTTAACTGTAAAATTCATATATGGATGCAGTTACAATAAAAGAATATTTACTTCAAAGGTAGTTTTCCAATTAAATGTTTTTATAATCGTATTGTGTTGGCGGCTGATTATTTTAATATAGTATATATATAAAATCTCTATAACTATTACACATTTTCAATACCTTTCTGCTATATTAGTAGTTTCAAAAAATGGATAGGATATTCACGTTCAGTATTCATGTTCAGTATAATATGTTTAAACAAACCATGTGAAATTAAGGTACTATTACGATGAAAATCGTAATAGTAAATATACATCGTAAATTATGTATCCACTAGTCGTTATCCTGCCACTTGTCTGGGTATTACATGATGTAGTATGAATATGTACAGTTAACATATAAAAAAAAGTATTTATATCTAAGTCTTAACGTTAAGCATTCAATTGTATTCAAAATGCTCTAAAAAACCTCAACTATTTTTTTAAAACAGGATAGGACTTCTAAATAATACTTTTTTTAAATTGAAGGAGAATTATTGTTTACGCTCTCGTACTCCGCTCCCCAAAATAGATTTTCGCAAAACCCATTTATAGTGGATTTCTACCCAATGAAATATACAACCTTTTCCAATTTCAGGTTTAAATCTACTAGTTCAAAAACGGAATTTTTTTTATGAACAAGACCTGTAATCTCCTTTGAGAGTCAAATTCCGTTAGACACATTCTTAGAGAATTCAACGCAACAAAAACGTTTTTTGGAGCTTATATTTTCTTCAAGAAAGGAAAATTTCTGCCAAATTTAAAGGCCTTATTTCTAATAATACAAACATAAGTACACTTCACTATAACGCCCCTTAATCTCAAACAACGTCCTTTCGGGATCGATTTTCACAAAATTCTACTCCATGAAAGGAACGTGCTAACCACATTTGAAATCTGTAAGTCGAATAGTTTAAGAATAAGAATATTTTTCAGTAGCACCCCTTAAGCCTCCATAGCGCTCCTTAGGGATCAATTTTCGCAAAACCCCTTTTGTAGAGGACCATGAAAGCAAGGTGTCTACCAAATGTCAAAGTTACAGGTGTTACAGTTGAAAAACAGGAATTTTTTTTTTCTTTTTTATGTATAACGAACGCCAGTTAAGCCCTCACGATGCGCATTGGGGTCAATTTTCATGAAATGTTTTTCGTCTTAGACCTCTGCTCTATGAAAGAAACGTACCCACCAAATTTCAAGTCTGTAGTTCAAATAGTTCAATAATCGGAATATTTATCTGTAACGCCCCTTAAGCTTTCGCGACGCATCTTACATTTCGATATTTACAATTTCTTTTATAGGGGATCTCTACTCCATGAAAGGAACCTGCCTAACAAGTATCAAGTCTGTAGGTCTCATAGTTTAAAAACAACAGTATTTTTCTCTGACGCCTCTTAAGCACTTGTAATGTCTCTTGGGGGTCAATTTTCATAAAAATTCTTTTGTAGTGGACCTCTACTTTATGAAAGGAACGTTCCTACCAACGTTTAAGTCTATAGGTCATATAGTTCAAAAATGGGAATATTTATCTGTAACTCCTCTTAACTCACATATACCCTTTGGAGGTCGAGTATCGCAAATTGTATTTGCAGCGGATATCTCCTCTATGAAAAGAACGTGCGCACCAAATTTCAAGTCTTAAGGTTCAGTAGATCAAAAACGGGACTTTTTTCTACCTTTAACGCCCCTTAAGTCTTTACAAAGTCCTTTAGGAGTCAATTTTTATAAAATTTCTTTTGCGTGGACCTATACTCTATGACAGTAACAGTTCTACCAAATTTTAAGTTTATAGGTCTAATATTTCCGGAGATATCGCGATGAGTGTGTCTTTTGTCTTTTTATATATCTATAGATACTATTATGATGCAAATTCTGTAAATGATGTATTTGTATATTGACATGTGTGGATAAAAATCTCGTTAAAGAATTTAAAAATATAAAGTTAAAAAAAATCATATATATATTGTCGTATATTATTTAATATACAGGGTGATCGAGCTTAAAGTATCCAAAAGTATTGGCTTTTTATTACTGAAACATCCAGCGGAATATAATAAATTGTTCATGCATGGTTTGAAATTCCATTCCGAGATTTTTTGGGTCTAGTGCGATCTGCCACGCGTACGCGCTTTATTTGATAATCTGTGAAGAATTACTTATTACACTGTCTTCGTTAGTAAAGATGTAGACGCCTCAGCAAAAGGTGCAATGCGTACTTTGGTTAATGGAATTTAAATCAGTCACGCGTGTACAGAGACGTGTTTGAACAATATGGAATGCCGTTACTGGCGTACCTAATAAACTCTTATCAGGATTCCCCTACAAAATAAATCATGCACACAATCAACAGTGTTTTCTATCACGAAAACGTAAGGCTAATATTGTCAGTTTGAGATACCAAAGTTCCCGGCTCCTTTAAAATGCTACGACATTTTTTTTTATTGAGCCTAATGCTTTGATTTTTTTTTACCTATTGCTAATGGTACATGCAACAAAAGTTTGTATGCATTTTTGAATCAAAGCAATACTTGTTTCTTTTAGATAATTGAACTCAGAATGCATACATTTTTTAAGGAATTGTCAGTAAGAGTTCATAAAAAGAAGTATTGTACAAATACTAAAAATGTTATTGCAAAACGCATTCCAAGTTTTGATATACATAGTTTGACGTACTCATAAATCAAATTTCATGCCAGAGTATGTGAAGTTTTTTAGGAGTAGCCTTTTAAAATCAGTTCACAAATTTTAAGTTTTTTACCTTAAAAATTATATGGCTAGATTTTTATGAAACTTTGAATAAAAAACCTGTTTTACATAGTGTACACATATAGGAGACAAACGAAACAATTTCGAAAATCCTTAAATTAAAAATGTTTTCGTAAATCGTACCACCTCCCCTTAAATGGTTATTCTGTAATGAATTCTTAAAATCAGGCCAAATATTTTGGTTCAAACTATATATTCGGTATTTTAATATAGAAAATTGTACAAATAATAATATAGTTAACAGATACCTTGTTAAATACGCAGTTTTTATTTATTTATTTTTAGGTAATTACTTAATAAACACTTTATTAACTGTAAAAAATGTGTTATATTTTCAGTTTAACTTCATTCACTGTTTATATGCCTAAGTTTTGAAGACTGTAAGCCTTTCAAAAAGTAAAAAAAAAATTGAACGAAAATTTTCTTATTTATTTTTTACTTATGTGTGTTTTATATAAATTAAATTTCTCCTTAATATTATTTATTAGATGATCCACACTCTACGTGTTAAACCATTAAGCAATAACAGTATTTTTTTTTCAATTGATTTTAACGTCTTCATTTTCTATTGTTTTTTCTACAAATTAGTTAACGTTTTGCATGAAACAAGCTAAGGGAAATTTATTTTTAAAGTGATTAAAGCAGAAAAAAAGACTACATTAAAAATGCAATAGTCTTAATATAATAACAAAAATATTCTGTTACATACATTTTCTATTTAGAGTGAATTGTAATCTATGAATGTTTTAGACAAATTTAGATAAAATCATATTACTTTTTCTTATTAGCTTTTACTTTTTAAATTACTGTTAATCTTCTTTTCAAAACTTACTCCATCCGTTTTTCTGAAACTGTGGGTTGCCCCCCCCTCCCGTTTGGAGCTATGATAACTCCCCGAGGGAAGCGCGTGCACGTTGGAATTCAAAAACCTCAAAAGGCTCCATCCTGGTCTTTCACTAGAGTGAGAAATAGTTGAATGATCCCTAAATATTCTCAACAAGTGTAATCTATTTGAAAAACCACTGAAGAGTTTCAGAAAGTTTTTTTTTATAGCTAATATTTCAAACATGAATGCAGATGAAATGATGTAGAAGACAGTATATATGTGGATTTGAAACAATAGCTATGAAAATGAACTCCTACCATTCATACTACTGCAAAATTACATATTTGAAGAGCTCATAGGGAGAACAGTCCAGCCGGTGCGGTCGACCAAGGAAGAGTAGGATTCGAGTTATTAATGGGAAAGCCCTGTAGGAGGGAGGGAGCACCGGAGGGGGACGATCCCACGTAAAGGTCACGCATACATGAAAATATTGGAGGAGTTCCAAAAATCAAGTCCCAAGCTTAATTCCTTGGAGGGGGGGAGTGAAATTTTTTCAGACTCCATAGGATTAACATGGGAGTATGATGTTTTAGTGCTTAAGCCCTCCCCGTGCCTACAAAATGGGAGTCAAGTAGATGACTGGATGGGTCTCGACGAGTAGAACAGTTGATGTAAATCTCAAGTCCGAGACTCAAACAAGAGCCAAGATATTGAGGACTTAAATAAATTTTAAAAGTCTAAAAAAGCTTAAAACACACACACATAATTAGAAACTAATGTAAGAAATAGCCCTATGAGCATGGAATTGTAATAAATGGAAGAGCAGTTAGAGATAGATCGAATAAGCCAGGTCCAATTGGATTGTAAGGTTCGAGTATCGAGATATCGGTCAAAACGCTGTAGAGGGGGGATGCGTCCCAGCAGATCATAACAATAAGAAAAGTTATTGCGATCCCCCAAATATCCCTTGCACCAAAAAAATGGCATGTTTAAAAATCTACTTCCCCATAGGAATAACAATGGCTGACTTGTTCAAATCATCATTTCACTAAAAGAGTTCTGGGATTTTATTAATTCACTTACTTACAACAGGGAAAAGACTCCAAAGAGTCGTTATTTTAACATCTTGCGTGAATTTATCATCTCTTTTAGGGATTTGACGAAGGCCCCAATTTCATCGTTTCACTGCGACAGATACACAAATCTGTTCGAACGTGACAATGGGGGAACTTTGTCCGAGTCAAGTGAGTTTTTACACGTAGCTCAAAGTGTAAAATCAGTCACTAGCTCTTCATGGAAAGTAAATATTACTAAACAGCGGTAAGTGTTTATTTTTGGTTGGCTTCAATGAGAGCAGAATCCATCGATGATCACACACATCATACTTATGTCGTAATGAATTGTTGGCAAACGTCGTAGTGAAACGTGCACTAGCTGCTGCCCAATGTGTCTTCGTAAACGACAATTGAACACAATATGTGCCCACACAATCTAGTGTTATTATAGAAGCGATTCCATCATCCACTTGAATAATTTCAATTGCCTCGGCTGCAGATGTACTGGCAACGCCGTTGATCCACTCGGTCCATTCATTCTTTTACGTTTCTGGCATTGCATGGCTCACCCATATGGTGTTCTATTGGTACCATTCGATTGCTCTTGAGAAGCCCTTTCCAACGGTATTCGATTTCTGTATTTGGATTTCGCATTTTGACTTGTATAGGCTGACATTATATATTTTTGGTAATACGTTTTTTATTTTAACACCTTATTATATTCATTGTTACCATTTTACACTAATGTTTTATATACAATCGATATATTTTGATACGAACTGTCGATTGAAACTAAAATGAAAGTCGTAGCTTATTCGAGTCAAAAGTTATAATAAATTAAAATATCGATACGCAGCAAAATTACCTCAAAAATCTGGCGTCCCCTCTCTTCCGCGTGTGATGAGTCACAGTCCTTAAGTAGCGTATAATACATTCTTTGATCATTTAACTATCCAGTAAAGTAATGGACTCGATTCAACACTAGAGGGCGCTACGATCTTTCCGATGACACGTGATTTTCCATGTGCGTTTAAGTAAACAATAACAGCCGATCGTTTTACACTTCTGGTTGAGCGCTAACTTTCGAATTTGCTATTTTATATTCTTTTAGTACGTTTAGTCTCTTTACGTTAGTCTTAATTTTTTTTTTACATTACTTATTTGAAAATGTAAAATATTATAATGCGACTAAATTCATATGACATTATGATCTAGTGATATTTGTTTTAAATTGTTTCCGCCTAACGCAAAACACTTTTGTACTTTGTTTTGTTACTTCGTATAGCTATATTATTCTTTTTGCAAGTTATTTGTTGCTGTTACTTAATATGTATATATTGTTACAAATTTTGCGCACTGAACGCTAAAAATGGTGTAAATAATTAGTTCTGAATGTGTAATTCGTTAATATTACTTTCTGTTGTATTTATTTTATGTTAAAATCGCAAGCAATTCCGTTCGTTACATAAAAATGGCGATTCAATGGAAGCATAGCCAAGTTGGCATCATTTTTGGTGAACATATATTGATGCTTCTAAAAGAAATCTACTAATATCGCAGTCTCTGATGTAAACGAATTCTTGAGAAAAATTCCAGCAGACTAAATAGGGCGTGGTGCTCGCCAAAACAAAGAATTGTTTTGACTACTGAAAAGTCAGCCAACGATTATTTAATGCTTCAGCTGTTGAATAGAACGAGTGACTGCTAATGGAATACATTAGTTATTTGTATGTCTAGAGTTGTATCTGGCACTCTGTAAGGATTCTAAAAATAAATTTTCATCGCTACTGAAGACTGCCTTGCTCTTTTGGATAGCATTAAATCCTGGAACTCCGAACAATATTTTTACATTCTAAAATGTCTTGTTTCAGAGCAGATCGGCTGAAATATATTCATTCGTTCTTTGTAAGTAAACCTATTCCTTAGCAAATTTTATCATATTTTTTTTTACATAGAAACTTCTTGTAATTATGAAAAAAAATAGCCTGATTTGTTATTTTTTAATATTCATATAAAGTTTCCTTTTTGCTGTTCTTGAAAATCCATTTCAGTATTATTGTTAGGATATCAAAACTTAATATTATTCATTGATTTATTTTTTAAAAGTTTATGGAAATATTTGTGTGGTTTACATCTATTAGACAATTTATATGTAATTCAATAACTCATAAGAAATAATTTGTAATAAAGAATAATCCAATAAAATTTAGTCATTATTTGTAAAAATTATGTATTAACATGATTCCTTTCTTGAACTAAGAGTATTTTCTTTTTTTGATCTTTCAAGACAGTCATTTCTAAAAAAGAAATTTCAAACCTTCATAAATGATAATTATTAATTAAAGTCAGACAATCAAAGCTGGCAAATGTTATTTCATTACAGAGTCATCATATATTTCTAAAAATCTTACTATGTCTTGGGAATTTTTATAGAACAGTTGTGTTTCAAAAAATTAGTACACAATAACAATGTTTAAACTTTATATATCCATATTAAATCAAATAAAGTTTCAAACTGACACAAAAAAACCTCTTTTGTCATAGATCTTAGAAAATACTCTTCATGAGTACACAATGAAGGGATGTCACTGATAGTCTTTCAACAGAATATGATAAAAGCATTTTATAAATTACTACAATGAATTTCTTAGTTAAAATAAAATTTTCATATGTTTCATAATTTGTATTATAATCATGTAATATTAAAATTAAATGTTGATAAATAATGCATATTAAATAAATTTTAATTACTAATTTAAACTAGCTATCTAAAAAAAATTTTCTCGAAAATAACTTGGGATGTTTCCTATAGTGTAATAGTTTGTTTCAAACAATTCCTAAAAATAATCCCATATCTTAGTATGATTCATTTCTATTTCTTTTTTCCAACTAAGGAGACAATGATTTATAAAAAAATAATTTTCAAACATTTATAGGTGATAATTACTAACACTATCAAAGCGTCAAATATTATTATTTTATAACATATCTTTAAAGGCTTCACACTGTATTGGTACAAATCATACTATTTTAAGGCTACAGCTTAGGTTTTGATTTCAGTTTCATTTTAAATCAATTTTCCACTCTTAAATTGAATGAAAAATATTTTTCAGCACAATTGACTCTTGCAGTGTGAAATGATTAATTTTTTCGGTTAACATTACTAAAAGCATTTCTGCTCGATTATGTTTAAATTCACATAGTTATTTAATCAAGATTGATTTCAAGGCCAATTTCTGTTTTTAAAAATTGTTTATATAACTTAGAAGCTTTATCATTAATATTTTTTCTTGTTGAGAAACAATATTTCAAAGAGATGGAACACTATTGAAAATGATGCATCTAAAATCACTCTCAGCTGATAATGCAATTAGACTTTTGAATTCTAGTATTGCTGATAAAACTGAATATTTTCATGATGTACCAAACTATACGATAATATATATTGTAGTACTATATTTTAGTACTTTAAAGTTAAAAAGTAAACCTAAAAAAAAAAAATATTATTACTGTGTTTCATGATCCTAATTCTCGATAAATATACAATTGCTCCAAGTTCTCTTCTTGAGTCAATACTTGTAACTAACTCAATGCAACAAATTCATTCAGGACTTATAAGCAGGATAATATCAATATACATGAGTCTTTTTTCAGACTTTTATATTTATGCAAAATAAATCTAATCTATAGTGATAAATTTTCAAATTGTGCAAAAACCAATAAATGCATATTTGTTATATATAGTAAAAAATTTCTACATTTGTTTGATAGGTTTATACCACATTCAAACTCTGAAAAACACAAATGTTGTGTTCATAAATACCACACAAATATGTTGCAATTTTTATTTTTTTTGTAAGATAATTAGATTCAAAAATGGCTTTTTTTATTTTGATCATGTAAGGATGTACAGGACTTCTATACTTTATATATGGACACAAATTTATGTTTTACTATACACACATTTTAATCTGAAAATTTTAATGCCTGAATTTATTACCATATTTGGAATTCAATTATCGATTAATTAGTTTCAATGTTTGTATATATACATAGAATAAGTATATAGTTAAAGTGAAACATTATATTAAGAGCTTTTCTTGTGTTACATTTGTTAGTGTCATGAAAATAACACAACAAACATGTTATAATAAATAAAACTGTCAACATTGTGTAAACTTTCATATAGAAGAGCACCATCAAAATATTTATATTGTTTGATTCTTGAAACAGCTCTTTCCACAGTAACTCGCTTGTCAGACAATTTGCAGTTACTAACAATTTCAGAATCATAAAATTGAATTTTATCTTTGAAAAAAAAGGGGGCTTTTTAATTTACAACCAATTTTGTCTAACTCTTCTTCAATTAAGAACCCTTTATCAGCCATAAAAACATCATTTAGTTCATTCATTTTTTTACTTTAAAGAAAAAGTTCCTTGTCTGAACTTCTGCCACAATGTAAATGTGATACAAAGCAGATAGCCCCTGAAGACATAATACCTATTATACTATTTAAAGTATTACAATTTTGTAATGACTAAATGTTCTTTGTTGCTGTAAAGGACGGTTAGGTTTTTTAATTGAAATTTCTATAGTCAATGATCCTCTATAACCTTTATTCTCAAACAAAAAAAAAAAAATTTTGGCATTGTTTCCAAAACAGTTTTCTTTGTAAGGAAAAGTGTCTCATAATTTAAATGTTTCTTGAAAAAAACTATTTTAACCAAATTAAAAATTTGAAATACTGTTACGATGAAAATTTCTAGTAATCTATTATGTACATGTGTGTAGACATACCAATCCTTAATTTACCAAAACATATCAATGGGTTGACATAATTAGCATTGATATAATTAGAATATTTCAAAACAAAGGAACTTCAACATAGAAATGTGATATCATAATGCAAACTACATCTTGGCTACAAAGTAAGAATTAATGTGCTATTCAAATAATTGCAAATAAAAACTTTATGCAGATCAACACTAAGCTATTTAAATTGTTACAATAAGCACTGCTTGAAGTAACCACATATTAACTGTGTGCAATTCAAAGAATTGTATAATTCAAATAAATAAAAATAAACAGTGGAGTACACACACTACTTTCATGGGAGAAGTTATATTTCTAAAAAATGTTGAGGAAAGCATCTAGGTGTGATATTTGTGCTAAAAATTAAATACTTGAGCTTCTAAATTCTACCTTTGTGTAATCCTACCACTGAAAATAAGCAGTGTGTAATTCAAATAATTACAAGTAAACAGTATGTTATTCAAACAATTACAAATAGAAAATATGTAGTTTAAATAGTAAATAAACACTGATTAGTTCAAAACAATGGCAAGTAAGCAATTTTTTAAATTTCCAATGGTCAAGATTGCAGAAGACTACTCACCACAAAAATGGAAGATCCACTGTTAAATGGATATTCAGACTTGACAAATAATCACTTTTACTTCAAATACTTACAAATAAAAAAACATATTATTCCAATTTATGCAAAATAATGTCATTGTATTGTTCAAAAAATGGTCGTAAATTAATATTATGTAACCTTAATTTATTGCAATTAACAGTGTATTTATCTTTGTCTTATTTATGAAGATGACCAAATAAAATTTAAAAAATGTTTTTATTTCATTTTTATGTCTAGAAATCTATTTATATGTACATATAAACTTTCTAAGCAGTTTGTGTAAAAATCTTTTATAAAAAATCTGTCATTGACAGAATTCCATGACTAAGGCCAGCATTACAAAACTAATGAATTTAATTACATGCAACTAATATTCTTTAAAAGTACAAAGAGAGCAGGTTCATTGACACTATTAAGTCTTGTGCTTCTCCTCATAATCACTACCTAAACTTGCTACTTTGCAGTGATTTCCTCTCTTAGCAGCCCCTCGTGAGGGAATTTTGACTGTACAAAATTATATACATATTTAAATTACAATATACAGGAATGAATTTAATTTTTTTTTAGTCTATCCCCCGGTATATACATTCTTTTTCCACGAAGTGCATATAAATGTCTCCAAAAGTGATTGGAAACAATAGCTTTTCATTATATACATGTTTTGTTGTCTCTCTGAACAAATGGATCGGAAAGTTTGTTCCCATTGCATGTTGATTTTTCATCATATCTAGCCTTTTTGATATTGTTTCCAATTCTTATAATCACTCGACATTATCTACAAATCATATAAATTAAGATATTAATATGCATATATTATTTTTCTAAACATGATATAATTTATAAAATACAATACATATTATAGATTTAGAATACTGATTAAATAAATATTAAAAATTATTGCTAATCTTAATTAGCATAATTAATCTTTATTTTGCATATAAAATTAAACAAAATTGAAATGAAAATTTTTCAAACATTAGTTTTTTAAGTACAAGAAAGAATTTGGATTTGATGGGATGAGACAGTTCTCTCTCTCTCAGCAATTAAATACACTAACTAATTCAACAGTAAAGCAAAGAATAAAGAAGGTACTTAAATTAATTTTCTATTTATTTATCAATATTTTCACTATAAAAAGTTATTAAGGTGAAATATGTGCATGCAATTCAGAAATTAAACACACTGATTAATCTTAAACCAGCCAAAAATTAACAAAAATGAAAAAAAAGTACTTTTCACATATTTATTAGCTATTTTCTTTAGTTAAATAGGGAAAATGTAATACTATATCTATAATGAAGTTTTATATGTAAAAATAAGTACATGCAGTGTATCTAATTATATTCTAAATAATATGAAACAAAAAAGTTTACAAGGTATTTTTGCAAAGATACTGAACATTACACCGGAAGTATTGTTGGGCTCCAGGTCAATGTTGTTGTTTACAAAGTAGAACTTCTCCATAGTTATTATTGAAAATCTTAAAATGACAAAAAAAAAAAACAATGGTGATCAACTGCATGCTTACTCACCAGTTACAGAGCATCCAGAATAGATAACAGAAGTGGTACCTAATCTGTGTGTGTTTATTTACGTTTGCAAAATTAAAATTCTTCGAATTCGAAATGCTCAGAAAATATATCACTTTTTTTTGAAACTTGAAATATCGTCGGCGTATTTGATAAAAAACAAAAAATATTGAAAATGAAATAATTAAAAAGTAATCACATTTCGGTCGAAATGTCTTTTTGAACATCTTTTTAATTTCTGTGACATTGAAGATTTATTCCTTCTCTGCAAAATTTGATTAGATGGTGGCTCGAAAAAACAGAATTTTGTGAGCACTGAATTCGTTTTCGTTGCCTTCTGTTAGTGAAAAAGTCTGGTACAAACAAAAAGCATGATTCTTCAAAATGTTCGGAACATACTGAGGGAATACTTAGTCGGTTTGAAATTTTCTGCCCAAGTTTTGCAACCACTTTTTTAATAAACATGGATCCTTTAGCGGAAAACGAAAAAAAAAGGTTTTGACCCTCCAGACTTTTCCTTTTGCATTACGACAATTTAATGCGCGGCAGTATCTCATTTTGCTGCTCGATAGAAGATGCAAATCCGAAAATGGCGGCTAAATACTCAGTCGAAGGAAGCACATGGCTATTTGTTGATATCCGCGCTAGGTGATGA
>BMAU01020168.1:0-165340 GCA_019973935.1 Trichonephila clavipes
AACCTTTTCTCATTCTTGGATGTTAGGACTGGTGGTGCCGCGCTGGACGCGGAAATGCGGTAAAGACGCGACGTGTTGAACTAGCAGTGGTTAGTTGGCCTCTGCCGAAAAATTATTCAAGCCGGAGCTACGAAAGCTCACTAGATGGCGCTGCTTCGGAATGCAGTAATAAATAAAATTGAGATTTATGGTCCTCTGAAAAGGATATGACTCAACCTTTTAACAAATGTTTCAAAGGGAAAATCCTACAGAATCACCCTCTCCTGACAGAGCTGGTCTCTCAGCTCTTACAAAATGTTGAGAGCTTAAGTACTTTAAATACAAACTATTTTTAGTTACAACTATAAATTTGATGATTATTGGAATATGGAGGCAATAAAGAAAAATAATACGATTCTTAAAGATAATAAAATAAAATATTACAGATGAAAAGATGTATACCTAATATTCAAAATTCCGGACCTAAAATAAAGCATATAAAAACAAAATATTCTATGTTGTGATCTACAATTAACTAAACCATAAAAAAATCCTTCGATCAATAGAAAGATAATGAATAATACGAAAATATAATAAATGTTACAAGTGAATATAAAGTGATTAATGGAAACGAGTGTTACCATAGAACATCTATTAATTTCTCAAGAGGGATATGAGAAAAATTAAAAATAATAACAAATAAAAAAAATTCAATTAAGCATAAAAATGTTTCATCAAATCAGCTGAAGTGGTGGTTGAGTTCGGTCCATCGTGCTGACCAACCTTTTCCACTTCATACCTATCCTTGAATTATCTTTTGTTACTTTGTAAGGGCCTAAGAACTTTGGTCTTAGTTTCAGTCCAGCTCCAAATTGGGTTCTTTGGATGGCTACTAAATCACCTTCTTTGTATAACGAAGCTTTCTTTCTTCTTCTGTTATACGTCTTTCTATTTTAAGACTGCAGGATTTCGATGTTCTTTTTGCATCGTTTCTTAAAAATTCGCGTTGTTCTAGTAATTCTTTCGCCATTTCTTCTAGAAGTAAGTCTTTGATTAGGATGTCTTCCTTGTTACGGATTTTGATTCCCACTAATAGTTCGAATGGTGTCCATTTTGTACTGCGACTTATAGTACTATTTAGTATTCTCTGTAATCTGTCGACGTATTTGTACCATTTTTCGTTGAGTCGTCTAATGATAGTTTGGTAAGAACTGGAATCAAAGTTCGATGAATTCGTTCAACTTGTCCGTTTCCTCGAGGAACACCTGTCGCTATTTGTAGATGTTGAATGTTCTCTTCATCACAGTAGTCGTTGAATAATTTGAAGTGAACGCTGAACCTCTATCAGAGATAATTCTGATGGGATTACCAAAGGTCTTCTGCTGTTGTTTTAGTTTTTCGAGAGCACTTTCAGCAGACACAGTTTTGACGAGATATAGCCAAGTAAATTTGGTAAATGCGTCTACTACGGTAAAAATGTGTTGGTAACTTTTGTTTGTGGAGGGTAAAGGACCAATGAAGTCAACATGGTACGTACTTAAAGGAATGCTTTCCTTAGAAATTGGATTCAAAAACCCTTCCTTTTGCCAGTTTTCTTATTAGCTAAGATACATGGAACACAATTAATTATTATTACTTTTTTTAACGACGTTGGATAAATTTGGGATAAAAATTCCTGTTTCACAATTTCTTCTGTTTTCCTACTGAGAAATGACCATTTTCGTGAATTAATTTAATTAGTTCAGCTTGCATTGCTTTAGGTGTTACAATTAATTCTCGACCATTTAAGTACTTATAGAGTATACCATTTCGCTCAAAAATTCTTCTGATTTTTGCTTCTCTAGAAGTGATTTCAATGTTTGGATGTTGTCATCTTCCTCTTGTGCGTTTTTAAGCTTTGAAGTTAATGTATCATTGCATACCATCATTACGGGATATCGGCTAAGAGCATCAACGCGCTTCATACGACTTCCAGCTCTGTGCTCTATTTCATAATCGAATTCTTCTAATTGAAGCGCCCATCTGGCTATGCGAGTAATTAGCTCCTTTTTTTTTTTTTGCATAGTCTTCTGAAATGCTGAACAGTCAGTTACTATTTTAAAGTGTTGTCCTAAAAAATAAACACGAAACTTCTTTAATGCGTTGATAATTGCTAGTACCTCTAATTCGTAGCTGTCATACTTTTCTTCTGCTGTATTTGTCTTTTTCGACATGTAGTAAATGGGATGTAACTTTCCATCTTCTGCTTCTTGTAACAAAATTGCGCCGTACCCTTGTTTACAGGCGTCTGTTTGCAGTTCTGTTTTTCTTCCATACTTGTAAAGATGCAAGATTGGGCCTTCGGACATGATTTTCTTCAATTTTTCAAATGCTTCTTTTTGTTGAATCCCGAAAACAAAGAAGTTTTCTTTTCTTGTTAAATAGCTAAGTGGTTTAGCTATCTTTGAATAATCCTTGATGTACTTGCGGAAATATCCAGTTAAACCAAGAAAACTTTGTACTTGTTTTATTGTTGTTGGTTCTGGAAATTTTCGGACAGCTAGTGTCTTCGTGGGAGATGGTTTAATAGTTCCGCTTTCTACAATGTGACCTAGAAATTCAATTTTCTTTTTTAAGAATTGGCACTTCTTGAACTTAATTTCTAATCCGTATTTCTTTGCGACTTCAAAAATAATTTTAAGTTTTTCGAGACCTTCCTGTTCGTTTTTCGCTGGAATGACGATATCATCTAAATAACTGATTACAATTCCTTTCCGAGTAAGATCTCTAAATATACTTGATACGTAGCGTTGGAAAACTCCTGGACTTGTGCTTAGTCCGAAAGGAACTTTGTTGAATTCAAATTGTCCATCTGGGACGATAAAGGATGTATACTTCCTGCAATCTTCATCAACATCGACGTGAAAGAAACCATTGCGTAAATCTAATGTAGAATATACCTTTGCTTCTTGCAAAGTGTCTAAAACATCTTCGATGATAGGTAACGGAAATTTATCTTTCACAAGCTTCTGATTCAATTTTCTGTAGTCAATGCACATTCTCGAAGATCCATCTTTCTTTTTTACCATTACGATTGGACTTGCATATTCCGCAGAACTCGGACGTATAATGCCTTCGTTGTGAGCCATTCTTCTATCTGTTTGTTTACTTCTTGTCTTTCTGTGAAAGCTAGTCGACGAGGGTGTTGACAGACTGGTTCTTCGTCTTTTAAAATAATTCTCATTGTGACGTCAGTAGATGCTGTTTTTTCTGGCTTGTAGTCTTGAATTAACTTTTCAAGTTCCTTCTTGATTTGACGATTTTCAACATGACGAAGGTCTAGTTCTTCTTGAAGATTTTCAGCAGATATTTGCATAAGCTGTGCATGATTCTCATATTTGTTGAATTTAACTCCTTCTTTAGTAAAACTTATCGATGCTTGTTCCAAAAGGTCTGATGCAATAACTGCTTCGAATTTTAATTTATCAGTCGGTACAACATGCCAAGTTAACGAGTAATTTTCATCATTTATTTTGAACTCATGTTCAAAGGAACCGATAGTTGTCACTTGTGCTTCACCAATACCTGTGAGAAGCATCTTGTTCTTCGATAATTTCGTTGGATCCATTATTCTTCTGCTTGAGTTTTCTCGAAGCAAACTTACGGTACTACCACTGTCTATCAGCGCCGTGATTTTCACCTTTCCAAAAAATATCTCTTTAGTACGTAAACCTTCCTTAACGATGAGTGTGCAAGTTTCTTTTGGAGGTTCTTTGAATTTCTGCGATTTTGAATAGTTCGTCTGAGCATATATATGCTTGGAAGAATTGTGATTTGAGTGTTTCTCGTAATTTTTGTTGTAATACCCTTTCTGAGCGCTGTCTTGATATCTTTGAACAGATTCGTTCTTGGTAACAGGGGCTTCGTAATGTTTGTTGTAATTCGTTGACGCTGGAAACTTCTTATCTTTCCTGTTATACTCGAATTTTCCTGGTGCTTCATACCTGCGATTCTTTTCTGTGAATCTGAATTCTTGTTTCTTCACAAATGGACTGCTAGATTTTTGTTTCAGAGTCCTTTTAAAGTCTTCGAATTCTTCTAGTTTTTCTGCTAATTGAACAGGGGAGTTCATATTTGCCCATTCATCAAGATAATATTCTTTAAATTCAAAAGGAGTTTTTCGTTTGAGTTGATCTGTTATGTGATTAGATCTGATAACTTGTTGAAAGTATCTATCTTCAATCCATCTATCCATCCGTTGAGAGAAGTAAGTGTTTAACTCATGGTAAAAATCAATCCATGTTCTTTCAGGTGCTTTTTGGTGAGTGACAAATAGTTGTCGAAACTTTTCTGGAGTTAGTTTAAAGCGTTTCAGCAGTAAATCTTTAACGTGTTCGTAAGAGTTAGCTTTATCGTCAGGCTCTCTCGCTATGATGTGAGATACTTCCGTCGGTAACAAGCCTAACAGATGAGAAACCCAGTTTTCTTGATCAATATTCCATCTCTGTGCTTGACGTTCAAATAATTTTAGATAAAGACTGATGTCTTCTTTCAAATCAAAACGATGTATAAACTTTGAAATTTCTTTGACGAGAAATTTAGTATCACTTTCTTTGGATGTATCAGCGCCTAACTTGGATTGTGTTTGGATTCTTAACTTTTCCAACTCAAATTCATCTTTGCGTTTTTGCTCATCTAACCTCAATTGTTCGAAGCGTAATTTTTCTTCTCTGGCTTTGCGATCCTCAACAATCGTTGAATGTATGTTTTTGGTCAGTTCTTCGTCATAATCTTCACTACCAATAATTAGATCTTTGAGTGTGGCGATGGTCATCGATTTATCGAATTTTAAATTTAATTCCGTGGCTAAGACAAATAAATCTTCGCGTCAACCTTTGCCAAGATACGCCATTTTAAAATTTAAATTTAAGTTTAGATAGTAACCAAAGGAATAAACAAAATTGTTACGCGTTCAAACAAAAACAATGATGTTTCTATTGGCAATTCTCGTTTGCATTTACAAAAATTCTCAAGTTAAAATGATATTGCATCAAAATACACTAAATATACATTGAAATATTCAAATTCTATTCATTTAGGAATATTTTAAACCAGTAACGTGTAAAGACAACAGTACGAGATAAAATACGTAATGCTTAATTTAAAGTAGTCAAATCATTAATTTCAACTAAAAACAATACCTTTTTTTTCTAAATCATTTGATATATCAGTTCTCATTTCGTTATAACAAATGCAAAAAGAATTTGAAAGAAAAAATAAACTAATATAAATCTTGTTTAGAAACTGTGATTAAATTTATTGTAATATGAAAAAGTTAATCATTTAGAGTTCTTTGCTGAAAAAAGCAAACAATTAGAAGTTATTCAATTAAGAAAAATCTCATATATATTTTTTATTACACTAATAAAAATAAAATCTTTTTAAGATCTCATCAGCAAATTTTAAGGATAAACAAATGTTTCAGCATAATAATTCTGTCAAAAATGAACTCAAAATACTTATATATTGAATGATATTATGCATCATTTAAAATAAGATTATACATGATCTTTCATCAATTCTAAAAAACATAGCATATTTCTTTCAAAATATATTTCTCGAATACTCGTAAAAAATAATTAATTACTAAACAGCTGCGGGAAAAAGAAATGTTACACTATATGAGTCATTGAAATTACGATTGCAACCAAATATAAATGTTTAGGAATGGGAGAAACATTAATCTCTTAGTTCAAGGTCAATGACGCACTTTTCGTACACGCATGAAATGCAATTTAATCCGTTATTAAATGAGATACAAATATAAAACTTGAATATTACGTACGACTTTCTTAATATTTTAAAAGATATACTTGTAGAAAATTTTAATTGATATGATTTCTATGCACATAGAAAAATAGTATTTCAGAAAAACACACATATTTAAAAATATAAATTACTTCATGAAATCGACTACAACAATTTTTTCATAATCAAATTAACAGTGACTCACGTATTCTTTTCTGAAGATTCCCTTTTTTTTCCTGTTGCAAGGAAAACGAAATAAAAAACAGTACACACCTGATACAGTTGACGACGTGTGATTAATTACTTGAAAACAAACTTCAAAGGCTCCTGGATGTGTTCACTGGACTTGTGAAACTCTTGTAGTTGTACACGACAGAAAATAACGTGGTTGATGACTTCGGGAGTCGTTTCGTTTTATGCACCTAAATGTTAGTGTTATGAGAGGCAATCCGTATTTTCGATTCAGTCCGTTTGTTATTTTAGGCTTGCAGCCAAAAATGGGGGTTTTTTTTAAAGAAGAAGAGAGTTAGAAGGTTATCAACTTATTATTTAGAGAAGATTTTCGAAATCAAATCCCAGGCGATCCCCCAATTAGTTCTGTGGGAGTCCGAATAAATCTTCGAATAAAAATCAGACTCTTCAGAAGGCGGGATTTTAGATTGGCGAGGTGGTTTGTCTAGGGGTAAGTATTTAAGGGTGAGTGATGAATTATTAATTGAATCTAAGTCATTTAAACACAAATACTTCAAAGTAAAAGAGAATTTATTTAAAGTTAAAGGGAAATATATATTTACAAAAGGGGATATTTACAAAGAGAAAGAAATGCAGGAATTAAGTTAATTAAAAGTTGAGTTATACCTTTAGAAGACGGGGAAATAAACCTTTTTCATTCTTGGATGTTAGGACTGGTGGTGCCGCGCTGGACGCGGAAATGCGGTAAAGACGCGACGTGTTGAACTAGCAGTGGTTAGTTGGCCTCTGCCGAAAAATTATTCAAGCCGGAGCTACGAAAGCTCACTAGATGGCGCTGCTTCGGAATGCAGTAATAAATAAAATTGAGATTTATGGTCCTCTGAAAAGGATATGACTCAACCTTTTAACAAATGTTTCAAAGGGAAAATCCTACATATATATATATATATATATATATATATATATATATATATATACACTGGCCTCAAAAAGTTAAGGTACAACATGTTTTTCGAAGCTCACCATAAAAAAAATGGCAGTAACAATAAAATGCATAGTTTACATGAATGATAATAACGAACTTTAAAAACATTAATGCAAAAACGATTGCTACCACTGTTATTTTATAGAAAAGAACGTATATTTATGAGTGAGAGAAAAATATGCAAATATCAAGCTTTCGTACTTTTGTGTGTAAGTTGTGTTGATTTTCAACAGTTGTTGGCAGTTTCGGTGACAATAGTCAATAGAGTTTAGAAAATGTCTCAGAGACGTCGTTTACCCAATTCGTTAAGGTGGCGGGCAGTTGGATGGATGGAAATGGGATTGTCGCAGGCTGATGCTGCTAGACGTCTCAATGTGTCTCGTAGTGTTGTTCAGCGACTTTGGGATCAATACCAATCCGAAGATTCTGTGTCCAGAAGACCTGTTCCAGGCCGACCACGAGCTATAACACCTGCAGAAGACCGTTTTCTAGCTCTTTCGGCACGAAGGAGAAGAACCACTACTGTGCCGCAGCTCGTTGCAGACCCCTTTCAAGCATCAGGAAGAAGAATCTCCGCTACTACGGTGCGAAATCGTCTTCACAATGCAGGTCTGTATGCAAGAAGACCAATTGTGTGCGTTCCCCTCAACGGACGACAGCGAAGGAACCGCTTATGCTGGGCAAGAGAACATGTTTCTTGGACGCAGCAACAATGGACTTCTGTGCTGTTCACAGACGAGTCCAGATTTACAATGGAGAGTGATTCAGGGCGTCTACTGATCTGGAGGGAACAGCGCACTAGATACCATCAATCCAACACTGTTGAAAGACACAGTTATAGAGGTGGTGGAATCCTGGTTTGGGCAGGGATCTCGCTCGGTGGCCACACTGACCTGCATGTGTTCCATGGAGGAACCGTAACTGGTCTTAGATATCAGGATGAGATCCTTGATCCATATGTCCGTCCATATGCTGCTGCTATTGGTAACGACTTCATTCTGATGGATGATAATGCACGACCTCACCGAGCTCGGATTGTTGAGGAGTATCTGGAGGATCACGGTTTGGAACGAATGGAATGGCCAGCTCGATCTCCAGACCTGAATTTGATAGAACATCTTTGGGACTATCTTGGCAGAGAGGTTGCTGCTTTAAATCTTCCTCCAAGGTCGTTACATGAGCTGAAACAAGGCTTACTCTGTGTCTGGTCTTCGCTTCCTATTCCGGTGTCCGACAACTTAATAAACAGCATGGGAAATCGATGCCGCCAATGCATTCAAGTTAGGGGTGGACACATTCCTTATTAGAACCCATTTTTGTATTGTTTTTATGCCATTTTACCACATAGCACTGTGATGTGCTGTTTTCTCCAAGAATGGACTTTTCCGCAGAGATTGCTTCTTTTGTTATAAATCGTTTTTGCAATACACTTATACAAATTTCTATGACGCATTCAATAAAAAACTATTTAATGCACATATCCTCCAAATTTTTTGTTTCTACATTCATTCATTTGCAAATTAGACACAAATACCCGGTTGTACCTTAACTTTTTGAGGCCAGTTTATATCGGGTGGGCAAAAAGTCCGTAAAAACTTTAAAAATTCATTAAATCTTGGAGAAATGAACGAAAAAAAAAACTGTTTGCAGGATCAGCATTAGTATGTCACGGGATTTCTTTTAAGCTGGAAAAAAATAATTCGAAAATTATCCGGTAGGTGGCGCTGTTATAAGCGTCTTTGTAGGAAATATGTAAATTAGACGGCTATAAAAACCTTTGCTCTCACTGAATCCACATTCATTTCACCATTACAAACAGTGAATGTGAACAAGGATGCTCAGTGCACCGGATAAAGCTTTGTTGGTGAAGTTATTTTACATGAACGAGGAATCAGCGACCATTGCCTTGCGTAAATTCCGAGTTCAGAAAAATGTGAAGAGTGGAAAAGGCCCTTCAACACCTACAGGTCTCTTAAAGCTTGTTAAACGTTTTGAGGAAACTGGAAAGTTGGAGGATCGAACACGAGCCGGACGACCATGCTTGAAAGAAGCACGTGCACCCTGCATTGCTGTCGAAATGGAAGCGATCGCGTCCGAAGCAGCTCCAGGGACCAGCAGTGCTAGTGAAGCTGCCAGACGATTGGGCTTACCACCATCATTTGTCCGCAATATTCTTCGTCGAATCCTCCAGCTGTACCCATACAAATTGCAATCGTGCCATGAACTTTTGCCAGCAGATACCGCACAGAGAGAAGCATTTGCAAAGTGGGCCTTCTCTAAAATGGAACAGGATCCCACCTGGGTTTTTAACATCTTGTGGAAAGGTGAAGCTCATTTCGCGCTTCATGGTGGCGTTAACAACCATAATTGTCGCATTTGGGCGACCTCTAATCCACGTGAGTACACACAGAAGCCATTGCATTCCCCAAAAGTGAAAGCATGGTGTGGTTTACCGGGTTCATTTATCATAGGAACCTTCTTTGAAACGCAGTGCCCAGTAAATGGATGGATAACGGAAACGATAAATGCTCAGCGTTGTCTAACGCTTCTGCGGGAGACTGTCGTGCCATGTTTAATTCAACGAGGTCAGATTTCGAATGTCACGTTCATGCAGGATGGAGCAACCAGTCACACTGCTAACCCGGTTAAGGCATTCCTGATACAGACGTTCGGGGAAGACAGGATCGTTAGCAGGCACTGCAGGTACCCATGGCCTCCTCGGTCTCCAGATTTAACACCGGCAGACTTCTGGTTGTGGGGATATTTGAAATCTCACGTGTATCTATCCGGTCCATCAAGTCTGTCGGAACTGAAAGATGCAATCCGCAGAGAAGCATCCTCCATACATCCGGACATGTTGCACTCTGCCGTTGCTGGATTTGTCACTCGTCTGGAATGTCTTCTCACCTGTGGTGGTGGTCATGTGGAACATATTCTGGTGTAATAAAGTTGTGAAAGTTTTCTGTTCATTATTTATGCATTGTTTCTTTGATTTGCGTACATCAGCGCCACCTACTGGATGATTTTCGAATTATTTTTTTTCTAGCTTAAAAAAAATCCCGTAACATACTAATGCTGATCCTGCAAGCGGTGTTTTTTTCGTTCATTTCTCCGGATTTTATGAATTTTAAAAATTTTTACGGACTTTTTGCCCACCCTGTATATATATATATATAACTGCACCTGTTAGAGAGATCAAACTACAATTTTTTGGTCAATATAACAAGATAATCTACTAAAGTTAAATGTTACTACTTCCTTAAATGTAGTTAAAAATATCAAAGTGATTTAAAAATTATTCTGATTTTTTACATGTAGTAATAACTCATAAACAAAACATTCAGTTTAAATCAATGATGATGAACATACATTAAAAAATTATTTATTTTTGTTTTAAGGCTGCAATGAATTGAGTGAAAATAACCGTGTCCCTTCACTTCCTGTCTTCCAAACCCAAACATTGTCAGATTTGTCGGATTGGCATTATGACAAAAGAAGTCTCTCTCTCTCTTTTATTGCGTCATTCTTACACATAAATCCTTCTTCAGTTTGGAGTCAATGACAGTGAACATATAATAATGTGTCTAGGATTTTTTTTTCAATTTCGTCTTAGTTATCTGGGAACATCCTTGTATGACACCTGGACCCTCGCCTCGTTATCAGTAATGGAACATAAACTATGCACTACCCTAGCTGAGTGTTTCATCAACTTATCACAAATTAATTTCCATTTTACTATTATTTGCCTTCATTGTTTATCTTTGCAAGATTTTAGAGCTTCTTTAAGTTGCTGAATTTTGATCTCTCATTCATTATATAAGTTATTGCAGAACCAACATACCTTTCATTTCATACAGTATAAATGTCAAATTCTTGGGTATGTGACTCAATATTTCTAACTGAAACAACTATTCCGATATACGAGAAAATGATTTAAGGTAACTGGACGTGAAACTGCTTTAACTTTTGCATTTTTTAATTTTACTTTTAAAAAATAGAGGGCTCTTTTCTGCATCCATAGATGCATTATTTATGAAAATGCGATAAATAGAACGATTGAAAATTGAATTTTAAAATTGTAAGCAAATGTTATGTAAGTATGATTAAGGTACTCTTTCTTTAAAATCCACTTTGTATATAATATGTATAGTAAAAAACTAATTTTTCTATACAAATAATGTATTTTTTTCTGTATTATATGTTCAAATTTATTGAAAATTCTACATTTTTCCAGCAAAAATTACAAAAAGTTTAAATAGTTAAAAAATTTTAAAAAAATTGCTTTGAAATGTTAATTATGTTTAGTTTAACGTTAAAATAAATACTCAGTGTAGTTCTTTAATTATAAACTAATTGTATTTAGTACAAAGTGGATTTTCAGGATTAATCTAAATTAAGTGCACAGCTTGTAAAACAGACATTTCGTTTTTCCTAACAGCTTATTGTTAACATTTGAATACTCATGAATATATCTCTATATGTTTATAACTATTGGTTTTACTTTAAAATAAATATATTCATATGTTTGAGTAAAAATACAGATTATTTTGTTAAATTTTTTAAAAACAGAGCTCCATTTAAATAAGACATCAAATTAACTTTTTTAATTAATCAAAGACATTTTCTTTGTGTATTCATGTAACAATAAAAATAGATATGAGGAATTCTGTAATATCCTGTAATCATGATGTTCAAAGTAAAATAAAAATACTAAAACTTATAGACATAAATGTTTGGTATTTTAAACGGAAGAAGGTGTGAATTGTTGACAACACGTGTTGATGAAGTAAAGAAAGTGTAATTAAAAAGACTTCTAAATAATCTAGAATTTGCAAACTGAGAAATGATGCAAAATAATCCAATTAATTATGGTATGACTTTATATTACATTAAAAAAATATTATTTTACAAATCATAGATGAAAATATCTTTATTTGCGATTTTCTCAAAATGCATTTTTTGTTCATTCCGGTGCATTTTTCTCAAAATCTACTTTACCTTTATTGCTGATATTTTGCATATTATAAGATCCACAAATTTTCAAAAAAGTGAATGAATTCGTTTTCAAATAAACATTCACAAATTTTAGATGTAGCACAATTTCTGCGTAAAATTTAACAGAAATTTGAATCACTAAATTAAAATCATTTTTAACTTTTTATAAATTTATTTTTTAAAATTCATTTTATAGATTGTTATGTTTGCAAAAACTCTGCAAAATTTTATAGCTATATATGCAGTAGGTGATATGCAAAGTGTACCTAAAGGTAAGAACATGTCTCGAAAATAAAAAAAAATAGTTGTTGATTGTTTTTTGCTCCTACAGATTTAATTGTAAGTTATAATGGAATTTTTTTACATTAACAGGTGCATAAATGTAGAGATAATTCAACATAAAAATTTTACTTCTGTTGCTTTTAATTTAAGGAAGTGAATACCATTTAAATTTGGTGTTAAAAAGTTCATTTTTCCTTCTCGCAGACGTCCCAGTTACCTTAATTCTCCTCAAATGTATAGTTAACAGAGGAAGACATTTTAAAATATTCCATTAATTGTTAACACTGCTAATTTGTGATTTTGTTACTGCGCACAGAAGTTATGAATATAAAACCATATATTATGATTCACACTGCTTCAAAACCCTTTTCACGAAACAGAATTAATTTCATTACTAAAAGTATAAAAATTTAAAGATTCATTTACTTCGTATACCGAACAAAAAGTTCTCGCGAATAGATCAATTATTTGTAAAGATTCTCTCTTATCAACTTGTTTTTGATTACATAAATCTAATGATGGAGGTAACTCAGTGCTTCTCAAACTGTGGGGTGCCCCCTAGGGGGCGTAATAATCCTACGTGGGGGGCGCGAGCATAAATGAAAATAAAACATTATTTTAAAAAATTATTAATTTACTGAAAGCAAGCAAAACAAAATACATTCTGACTTAATAAAAAAACAAGATGCACATTCACACACTACATTATTAAAATTCGTAGGTAAACAAACGTATGTACGTCTATCTTCTCACGAACCGCTGGACACAAAAACTCATCAAAGGTACCAAAATGTTGGAAATGATCTGATGAATCTGTTTTTACCATTTATATTCCGATATTCTAATTAGTTAAAAAGATATTAATTAAAAACCTAAAAACGCATAATTAGTGCCATTTTTTCCCGCAATGCGGCGAAGTTCCAAATCTTCGACCTGTTTTTTTTCAGACGTTTTTTAAAACACGGTCTAATTTTTACTATGAGACTCAGACAAAAAATAATTACAGAATCGGAAAGATCATTTATTTCGCCACAATACGGTATAATTTATTTTACAAAATAATTATATTTTCTTTTTTTTACGATTTTTTTAAATTGAGCCAAAATCGATACGTTTTTATTAAAATGATTTCTAAATCGTTCCGCTTGCATTTTCTTTCGCGCTAACGAAAAAATATTTAACACTAAAAAAGTTACTGCTTTTCTCTTTTAGAATCAGTCATTTAAAACATTAAAAGTCAAAAACTGTTTTTTTACGATTTTTTAAAAAATACTCAAAATTTAAACACTTAATAATTTTTTTATGTATAAAAATAATCTCACGAAACTTTTTTTTCCGTGTGTAGGACGATTTTACCTGTAATCTGTACAAAGATTGAAAAAATTACTTAAAAATTACGGTTTTTTTAAAAAAAAAATTGTGTTTTTTTTTTTTTGCCTTTTGCTAGAAATATTTAAAAATTATTTTTGTTACATTTTTGTTTAAAAACTACCTTTGTTTTCAATCGATATATGAAGTTTGAAGGCATTAACTTAAAAATGAAGCCCGAAAAAAAAACTTTTTTTCCGTGTGTAGATCGATATTATCCGTAATCTGTACAAAGATTGATAAAATATCTTAAAAACTACAGTTTATTTTTAAAAAAAAAAAATTGTGTTTTTCGTTTTTCCCCCCTTTTTGCGAGAAATATTTAAGCATTTTTTTTTTTTTTTTGTTTCCCGAGCAACGCCGGGCTAAGCGGAAGAGGTGGGGTGGGGTGGAAGTCATTTTGAAGAGAGAGAGAGTACTAATTTTGTGAAGGAAAGGGAAAATTTATAAAAGTAGAGAAAGTCCGTGCAACGCCGGGCCATGCAGCTAGTAACATACTTTTAAATGTATCAGTACTGCACAATGCATTGGATATAATAAATTTATTAATATTAAGTTAAAAACACATTTGATAATTACTCGTAACTTCCATGGGTTTATCATATACAAAATTTTATACAAAATGTAATACTTATCTTGATAATTTGTGCGGTTAATAATTAAGGTCGTATTGTAGCTTTAACGTAAAAGTATATTATTATTGCATTCAATACATTATTATAACATAGGGTGCGGACGTGATGAAAATTATGATTGAAAATTGGGTCACAAATATTTAAAGTTTGAGAGAATTACTTATGTAACTTCTTCTCACACACGTTAGTTGTCTGAGTTTCAGTAGAAATTGTACTATCATTTAATGTTCTTTTTATGCATTAATTTATTTCCTGTTTTGTGCAAAAAGTGCAAAAAGAAAATTATATCTTGTCACCAAAACTTGCATTAATTAACTTATGTTCAGGAAAATGAATAAATTGATACCAAAAAAATATACAATTGTTTATTAAGGGAAGACTGTGTCGGACTTAAAAAAACCCGATTTAGATATTAAATAAAATATAAATATAGATTATATTAACTTTCCTTAAGTTATACGATGTAAAAACAATTTGTTCACGTACAGAGAGACACTCTTGACACGTACACTCTTTCTCAGAATAAAGTAAGAGAACATTTTGTATTATTTTTTAATTTTCATTATTACATTCGTTGTTTTGATGAGGATTTAACTAAATTTTACGTCACTACAATTTTTTTAATCTCTTTTTCTGAAATCCACTGCTTCTCAATCTTGACTTAACCATCAATGTCTTATAATTCCTTTCCATGTATTATAACGCTAAATTCTGGAGAATGTGGTAAAAACTAACTCGTTTGTGCTTAATAATGCTTTAAAATGCATGTATGTAAAGCTATATGTTTGAAGATGACTGTCGTGCATAAAAAAAGTAGTCGCAATTCAGCCTTATTTTAGAATCATTATCTTGAAATATTTTTACGAAAAGTATCAGTTAAAGATTGATAATTCCAATTACTTCCTTTCATCAGTATTAAGGTGTCAAAACATGCATCTCTAATTAAAGGCGAAACACAATCATATTTTAAGACAGGAGTTTATGTAGCAATGCATGTATTTTTGACTGTGTTTGTCATACATTGTCTGCTATTTCCAAAAAACACTACATTTACTGTCAGGTATGAATGCTACTTTTTCCTATTTTATTGTTTAGTAAAATTTAGTTTCTATTCTGATTTTTTTAATGTTCTTTATAAATGAAACAACTCCAATTGTTATTCTACATTTCTCAATGTGCGCCACTGTCAGGCCACTGTATTCCGGAGCCTTCACAGAAAAAATAACTTTTAAGCTGATGCGGGACACGACTCATGTATAATAAGTTGAATGGAAAAGAAACTTACTAGTTTTCACTAAATTATGCGAGATAAATGTCTCTGCGTTGTTTTAAAAATATCATTTCAACTGATTTTGTGTTTTATCCCAATTTTTTAAATTGGGATATCTGTATTAATTTTAGAATATTTCATTTCTCTAAATTTTAAAAAATGCCCGTTTTTCAATCCGTAAAAAAAATTAATGTTAAAAAGTGATTTTTTTTTTAAAAAAAAAAATTGGATTTTTATAAAAGCAATTTGTTTTATGATCAGAGCACAATGCTCCAGATACAATAGCAGTTGTAAAATTCTACTGTACTAATGTGTGATCGCCTGTTGATTCAGAATCTCCAGCGTATCTGTCACCATTCCTTAACACTTAATTACTATTAATGGCAACTGTAATTAGAAAAGTGACTGATAAATTACACCTCTTAGAGAAAACGTAAGAACGGATGACAAAGTGAAATGATTTTTTGTTCAAGAACCTTAATTACTTTGGAAACGAAGGCAAAATTCAGTTGAGAACTTCCGTGAGAAAATTACATTGGATTGTTATTCTTCGAATACACATAATTATATTATAAGGCATCACTGAATAATATGATGATAGTTTGAGATAGTTTGACTTATGTTGATTAATTATTTTAGAAAACTTTGGGTTACCTTCCAGACCTGTCAATCTGGATGTAAAATTGGCGTGTTCTAGTCAGCTGTCAATCACAACTTGTCTTTTTATTATGTTTCTGTTCATTAAAGCATTTTTAAAAGAAACGTGTTTTGTGAAAAGGAAATTTTATTTAGGTACGTTATGAATTTGGCAGAAATGACAGAACCATTTACATGGCTCCTTATTTCTTTTCCTGTTAGTAAATTAAGAATTCGTACTTAATTTTACTAGCTAATTTTATTTAAAGTAATACAAAGCCTTGAGCAACTTTTTCCTAACCTGTTTTAATTTCGTCTTACGATATCCGCCATTTGGATTCACCTTTATATGCAACGGGTATAATTCTTTTCTTCAAGCACCCATTTATTTTATTATAAAGAATTGATATTTTTTTTTGCGTATTATGTTTCAATAACAAGAGAATGAAAATCTCCTTTGGGCATCTTAATACAAATCAAATCGTTTTCATTTAAAGAGAAAACAACCAGGACTAACTTGCGAGTATCTTGTTTTTTTTTTTTTTCAACAGGGTTCGATCTTATCCGAAAGTTTCGTTTGGATGACAAAGAAATCTCCTTCCCTGGTGTCAAGGTAGTACGTGGCTCAAACAAAATGCAGACGGCTTATCGATTGTCAAAGAGATCGAATCTCACCTTACCAACCAGGTAACCTTCGATATCATGTTTCATTCGCTTGCTTCAGGGACACTAGAAATTAGATGCTATAAAAACGTACTAAATATTTATGCGTTAGAGCCTATAAAAATATCGAGTGACAACATTCCTTTCTAATAATTAGGTAGAAAGGCACTTCATTATCATGAAATCTGCCGATTATTCAGTACTTTTAACTTATCTGTTGTTATGGGTAAAAGACCATCAGTTAATTTTGCCATCTTTTGATTACTTTTCTTTCCGATAAGTGCTTGCTTGAACGAGTTTTTGATTTTCATCAACATAGAATAAAAAGTAATTAAAATAGGATCAAGCGATGATGATAAGGAGAAATGAAGTAAAAAGATAACGCAAACGATATGCAACTTTTTGATCTTTTCACACACACCCACACAATTGCCGCACATTTTTCAATTAAAATATCTTATATAAATGCAGCTGTTTTTAAGTTTAAAAATAATTAAAAATAATGATAGCGACAAGAAAATATCGAATATGAATAAGAAAATATCTTTTCTATATATAAATAATACTTAAGTTCTCAGAGTTATGAAAGATACATTCCTTTTATTTTGTACAAAAAAGTTTAGATAAATAGTTTCTTAGAAAATGCTTCTAAATCCCAGTTATGCACAAAAACTAGTATTTTCCTTTGTAAAAAATACAGCTTCCAGATTTTTTTTAATTAAGAATTTTTGCTTGGGAAATAAGAGCTAACAGTATATATATAGGGAATTTTTCTCACCAAAATATTTCAACGTTACATTGAGTATCAAATGTTTTATACAAATAATTTTCTTTTTTACCTATAAATTTTTACTGTAAATCGAGCAATCAGTCGAAAATCAAAAATGTAAGCAATCTGCTGCTAGAAAGAATAAAAAATAATTACAAAACCAATTGGAAGAAATACGCCTTGAATTGAATTATCATATATTCACCATGCTACAAATAAACACCAGCATCCCAATGCTATGATTTTTGAAGGTTGGATTTAATGATGTTTTCTTCTTAAGTTGATAACGTTTTCGTTATATCACATCATTTTTTCATTGATATCGTTTTCTAATGAGCTGATTCTTAATTTTACATCTGATATATTAGGCTTATTACTCATTGTATGTGGACTGATACTTGGTTTCACATATTATTGCAGATCGCCTAAAATTAAAGTTCTTGGATTATATTGATAAAAAAAGAACAATAGAAAATCCTTCCGACGCAAAAGAATCAAACCATCTAAGATAATTTTTCTTATATTTTGTTCTACTCATTAAAAATACTTGAAACTCTTTCGTGTCTTCTAAAATATTTTTACTTTAATTATGCATATTGTCAAAATAAATGACTTTTAAAAATATTATTAAACAAAAGACTGTTGACTAAAAAATTGGATTGAAGCGATCTTCTGTCACAAAAAGTTACTCTAAAGAAATCCGTCTTCAGTATTGAAGTGATTGCACTCCAGAAATGTTTCTTTCCTCAGCGTTTCTTATTGAAAAATAATCAACAGAAGGAAGTGGATGCCCAATGAAATGCACTTTTTTCTTGTCTTGCGAGTCAATTAAGATCAACTTCAGTTGCGCACGTGGTTACTGTCTATCCACGGGAGCTGAATCAGAGAGCACAACATTAATTCCTTTGGTGAATTCAAAATACTTTTACAACACACACATATATATATATATATATATATATATATATATATATATATATATATATCATTCTCCTTCACCATAATCATTATCCAAAACTGTTCACTTAAAATAAGAAGACTCTTTTAACAATACTTAATTGTATTTTAATTGCGAAACTCTGTATCATTTATAACTTTTCAACGTTTAAAACAAACGAAAAAATATTTTTCTACAGCATTCAATGCAGAAGTGCAAGCTTTCATTACTCAAACAGTTTATTAACCCTGCTTTTTTACCCCGTCTTGTCTCCAAGTCGTTTGGATTGATTTGTTTTCTCTTGGATGTGAAGCATCGGATGATGTGACTTCCGCCACACACACACACAAATTTCTGTCTTTCAATTCCTAATAATATCGTTTAAATATCACACGTGTTTTATATCACATTCTTTGTCTTTAAGGAAAAGTTGTTTCTTAATCATTACCTCACTTTTTTTCGGTGCTTTTTAAAGTAGAGCAACGATATAAAAATTAGAAGAATTTTCACATCATTTATGATTAAAACTTATATGGTTAGGTTGACACATAGAAAAAATTATAAATGAGTCAATAGTGTGATAGCTGTTCATTTGAAGAGGCTTATAATTAAAGTTAATACGGGACTCTTCGCCATGACATCTAAACAGGAAGTTTATCTAAGCCGAAATTATAAAGTAAACAGCTTACAATCCGAATATCAAAGAATAGGGTGTTTATTTAACATTTTATTTTTAGGAAAACATCGAATATTTAGAAGCAAAAACATCATGCACTTTTCACGTTGAAATCGATACGTATTTTAACTTTTCCATCAATGTTTTTAATTATTGTCTCTTTTTGAAAATTTGATTGAATTGAATGTATCTTGATGTTTTAAGCTCATTTTCAAATTTTAAGTTTGAATCAAACAATTAAATGCATTAACTTAATGTTATTTTTTGGTATTATCTTATTCTTAAATACAATACTTTATCATGCTTTTTTTTCCCCTCTTCGCATACTTAGTAATGTGCCGAAATGATTATATTGATTATTTTCTGGTACAATTTTACAACACACACAGATGCGTATTGCCTGGTACCTTTATTGTATTTAAGAATGAAATATTTTTTTATTAAATGTACAATGAATTCATTTTAAAGCAGTTTAAAGTTCTGGTTCTTACCGCTTTATGCAATTTTCTCTTTTAGAATATTCTAATATAAAAAAGAACAGATTCACAAAAATCGAGTATTTTTGTATGTTTTATTCAAGCAAATTGAACTTACATTTCTTGGTTCAGATTTAACAACACACATTAATTTGTCGCAGTGAGTACTTCAGGTGCATTACTGAGAGCAAGGCAAACCGAACCACATTGTTGAATAAATTAAACTACATGTTTTTTGGGTTTTTTTTCGTTCGTTGCACTAGTATTAATTTTATAAACTGTTGACGACTATCTGCGGTTTATTTTGTAAGAAAAGCATAATCCACGAAGTGATTTCCTGTTTTCTTCTTCCCTTATTACATCATTTGGGACCAATTCTTAATAAAAAAAATCTGCCCGCTAGTCTTTTAGCCTTTTAGTTTCCAGCTTTGTTTCTTCAGAGTTGACCTCACTTAATCCGCAATAGCTTAACCGGTCGATTTCAATGAGATATAAAATTAGTCAATCGGAGTTTTAAATCCTTCAATCGATGTTTGTCAAAGAAAGAATAAGATTTTTATCGAAAAAAGATTTTTATTTTCACTTCAGTTTAAAGATTTGATAAACAAGTTTCGGAATACTTAATATAATTTTTTTTTTATATTTTCTTCATTTCATCGCTAAATTGCATGAATATCAATTACAGTTACAGTTACAGTTTTTTGTTTGACAAGGAGCAACAAAGGCTATTATCCCTTGAATATCAGGGAAATATGGGCAAACAATAACAAATTCAACAACGTCAATTTAGAATTAAAAATTTCGTTAGCTGAGACCTTTCCTAGTAAAAATTTTAATACGAGACACTTCATTTTGTTGTTACTTCATAATTATATCTTTATATCCAAGATAAAAGAGAAGGTTGAGTTAGCTACTCTCTCAGCCGATGATCTAGTTTAATTTCTAAATACCCATCTAAAAGAATTCTTTTTTCAATTTTTCGCAGACGCAAAAATTTATCTCATCTCAGTGAGCCTGCATTTTTCATAGACAATGCGTTTCTGAAAAGCTTTCTAAAACAGTGATTTGTAACAACTGATGATACCACCTAGACCTCGCGATTCATATCTTGTAATATACGATGCTACATTTAGTATAAGCTAAACGGATGAAACTTTTAATGATATTTCCTTAATTTTTTGTAAAAATTTTCAATCCAATTATTTATTTAACTTAGATAATACAGTTTGCGTAAGCTTAACTTTTTTTAATATACATAATAAAAATTAATTCATATACGAGGGTCGGGGCAAAAATCATGGCAACTATTTATTTTCTCGAAGATGCCAGTTCGGTTGGATAATGTGACGAAAGAGGGCAAGGTGGACAATGAATAGCACTGAAATATCGTAACATACTAATTTATTACGGTAGTATACAGGGCAATATGGCATTCACGGTGCAAAAGAAGGACAACACAGTACACATAAACTTACTTGACATGACAAATCTGGGCCTAAAAACCCTCAATGTAGTCCCCTGCTACTATTACCACACAGTGCCAACGATGTGGGAGCTGCTGAATACCATCAGTGATGTAAGCGCGCTGCTCAACGCGGGTTACTTCCATATGGCATGACACTCAACAACAGACTGATTTCACAGACCTCGCTGCGCTACTACCAGCTATCACTGAGTAATCTGTTGTTCTGCATACACACTATGCTTGCAGAACTTCCACACGACACATAAAAGTTAGTGATCCGTTCACATATCTACAAGAAAAAAATAGTTACCATGACTTATGCCCCAACCCTCGTATAACAACGGTAGTTTCTCAAAATAAAATGGTTAATTACTATGCGTTTGTAATTTTTAAAAATATCTCTTTTTTTGTAACAAATAAATTCAAGGAAGTTTGAGCCCGTAACATAAGAGATGACAACACTTGAAAACTGTTTACATTCTCTAAATCATAAAGAAGAAGTAACTTCTAATATGCCACCCTCATTAAAGCTTTGAAGTGAAATGCTACAGCATGAATCCCGAAAAGCTGAAGAATGACGTCAAAAATCTTTAGTTCTGCTCAAAATGACCACAGAAAGAATCTCGTAATCTTAGGCCACACATCCGTCGTTTCAGAGTCAATTTTCCACTTTTTATGGTGCTTATTATAAGGTCACTGCTAAAAATGTGTTATCTGAAAAGTATGAGAATTCTCGATTGGGGAGAAAATTACATTTTTAAAAAGTAAATATTGCGCTAGTTAATGTTACCATATGAAAAGCTACATGCATTTATATTTATTTTTTAATTGCATACAACAAGGAATGCTAACTAATTTATTTTAAACTAAATAATGAAAAAAATTATTTCCTGCTGGGTGGTATAGGCAATTGAGAACAATCATTTGTTTTGAGAAAAAATAAACCATAAGGTAATGTAGTTAAGAAATGATTAAAAATATTCATTGATCTAAGATAAAAATAAAAAAAGTGTTTTTGATTCAGAGGGAATAAGTTGATATATAAAATAAAACTTAATTACTTTCTGTTTATTTACTTATTAAATATATGAATAAAGTAAATAATGAATTTTAGGATATAATTCTTTTTCTCTAAAAATAAACGGTATAAAACACAAAAATTTCTCAATTGATCTTAACTTACTCAAAAAAATAAGATGTCATAATAAAACTCACAAAAAATTAAATTAAAGAAATTTTTAATGAGAATTTTTAAAAAAAAATTATGCGGAATCTAAAGAGACACAGCTATAATGAAGGAACGTAGAACCACACACATAAAATGCAATAGAACATTTCTTTTTAAACAGCATTAAAAAAGGTTTTCCCAGAAAAAAGAATCAGTTCCCGTCTTCATACAATTTTACTTTTCATAATAATCACTCGAATAATGAATTTCATAAACATTTCTATGGTTTTATCTTTGCTGTTTCAAAAATCGACTGAAATTCTATTGAAACGATGGTCTTAATTTAATTCACGATACACTTTTTAACTTAAAATTTTCAATCTAAAATTAAATCTCAGTAATCGAAAAAAAAGTAAATAAGAAAATGACTTGACGGAAACTCACATTTCAATACAAATCTATTTCGCAAGAAAAATAAATTTATGCAACAGGCTCTCTCTCGAAGCGTTCTAACTACCAGCTACTGAAGTTGAATTTTTGATAAAATCATTGATGAAGTCGATCATAATTGCTATGCGGATGAAACCCTATCCATCATCTTCAAGTTGATACCATTCTTAATGTCATGAAGTCTCATATATAATACTTTTTCATAATACGACATAATACTTTTCCAAGTCAGATGTGCGGCAACTTTGCACTGAAGGTGTCAAAGGTCATTGATCGGAGGTGAGTTTGACAGACAGTGTGCCGCCCACGACGCTCTCCTTCAAGGACTTTTCTCAGATGTCAAGCTAATGGATGGGGACATTCAGAACGTGAATTGGCCCTTTTCTTCTCCTCAGCAGAACATTCAATGGAAATAAGAATCAAGAAATCTCCACTTTTCCTTTAATCCCAATTACAGCTAAGAAATCCCCTCCCCCTTGAAGAAAGTATTAAAAGTGAACACTCTCGCAAGGGTTCACTGACAGGTTTTTTAAACAGTTTGATTTTAATAAGCGGAGCAAATTCTGTATTTTTCAACAATTATTGTTTTCTTTTATGTTTTTTTTTCTTTATATTTTGTTGTTCGATTATGGATTGAGATGTTTAAAGAGGCATTTTCCAGGTGTCCTCATTTTCTTCTTTCTTTCTTAATTTTCTACTAGTGTCTTCTGAAGCTGCATGTATCTTACTTCGTTCAAATTAGTGCGTTTCATTTTCCGATTCATGTTTTAAATTAACATAGAGCATTTAGTGCAGATACACATCGTACAAAGCATCAAGATATCTTACAGTTTCTTCAAATAAACTACTTGCATTGTATAATACACGCACACACACACACACACACACACACATATATATATATATATATATATATATATATATATATATATATATATATATTTATATATAATGCACTAGTACTTTTAGCATATCAGTTAGGCTATTCGGTTGATTTCACTCAATGTTTCTCTAGCTACAGTAAAAAAGTAATCGTTGTATATATAATCTTATATATTTTTTAATAACAATAAGGGGGTAGGAGGTGTATAGATTATACACATTTGTGTTCTACAGCTAGAGATTTAGCTTATTAAATGGGAATAACTAAAGAATGTTTTACACCGTAGCTAAGGAGAAATATAAAATATCTAACAATACATATTTTAACTTAAGATATTAAAACAAAAAGATAACCATCGTGTTACCTCAAAAAAGTAGTTACATTATCTTCCTTTATTAGCCTTAAATTTAAAAAAATACTTATATGAAACTTTCATTATGCGTACAAATTTCTTAATACTTTAAAATGCACGGGGTTTTCTTTAAAAAATATCTTTGTCCACTGATATATATATTAATTTTTCAACTATTACTTAATCAATGACTTTTTAACATGTGTTTCTTCTTAGGAATGTTGTGTGAAGGATATCGGAGTTTCATGCGAGTTCCTAGAAAATATTTTATGGTTCAAAAATAGTGTGTGTTTCAATACTGAGAAATTTCACATGGAATTTTTCTTAAATATGTCCAGACTTTTTGAAGAGCATTATATTTCCTTAATGAAAGGATTTTTGTGTTTCTTACATGAAAGCACTCTTGTTTTCCTTTCATCTCACTCACTTACAATTTACGTGGGAAGTTTACTAAATGTTAAATAACGGATCAACTTATATTAGTAAGCTACAGATTAAATTATATTTTTCGCCGAAATCTCGAGTCAGTGCTCTCACCAGTGAGTCATGTTCGAGACAATATTTGTCACGAAACGGATTGTCTAAAGGTTCGTTCTTAGATAAGTCTGGGTTTCAATTTTTTTCTAAAATCGTCTATAAGAAACATTATATCTTTAAAAAATGTTCTGTTTAGATTACAATTATTTTGTCCCTGCCCTCACTTAAGTTACTTT
Organism: Trichonephila clavipes; assembly: GCA_019973935.1. Taxonomy (NCBI): domain Eukaryota; kingdom Metazoa; phylum Arthropoda; class Arachnida; order Araneae; family Nephilidae; genus Trichonephila; species Trichonephila clavipes. The sequence continues at coordinate 24,682 of BMAU01020168.1, forward strand.
TATTAACTGAAAGTATTGCTTCTGAAAAGAAAATGCTTCCCTATATAGTGTGTACATTAAAAATGACTGTTAAGAGGATTTTTTTTCTTCACTGGAAGAAAATCTGGTGTGATGAATGTCAAGTTATAACATTTTTTAAAATAATAGTAAAACATATCTATTCAATACGAGGTAAAAAAAACATTACAGATTATAAAAATTGTAAAGATTGTAAAAATATCACGAAAAGTTGTTAATTGTTTGATATCTTCGGCAGGGTCGAATTTCAATGCTTTTACATTTTAAAATAGGGTAGAAAAAAATAAAATACATGAATCACACACAAAACGTTTAAATATAGGCATATTTCCAAGCAGATGCTCAAAGATCTACGAAAAATACCGACATATAAGTTTATAATGTATCTTGAAATATGAAAAAAAAAAAAATGTGCTTTCAAATACTATCGGTTTTAGATAATTTTTTTTAATTTTCAAAATTTTACTTTTGTTTCTTTAAACCTTTTTAAGAATAATTTCCATTCCTTTACAGTCCTTTAAACACAAACAATTCATGATGCCCAAAAATATCGAGATGTGCATCTTTGAATCTTCAACGGCATTCAACTTCACTTACCCTTACGGCCGTTCGGATCTTCCTCCAGCATTAGGCTGCTGTTTTTTTCTTCTTCCTCCAAGATGCGCTTTTTTTTTAAAAAAACGCGTACTGGAGAAATGGCCCCTCTTTCCTTCTTTCCTTCTTTTTTTTGTGTCAGAAACGTGGTCTTAGTATAGTTGTTATTTAACCCAAATAAAATGATCAGAAGAAATGGTCATAAATAATAACTAATCATATTTAATATATAATTAGCACTGAAATATAAAACTTTTTTGAAAGTATATATTTACATGATACACAGATTGTTGTTGTCATTTGTTATCTTATTTGCATTTGCATTTAAATTTTGAAAGCCTGAAACTGAAGCCATTTCATAACTAAAAATGTATTAATTCTTGTGAAATATTTTTCTAATCTTTATCATTAAGTCTAATGGTGTAATTTATTAATAAAAGAAACAACTATTTTACACACATTTGTAACGTTTAAAATGGTGCAAAATCCAGATGGACGCGCTGAGTTCTTTCATAACGGTGAAGGATTAAAAAATTAAACAGGGGGGACAAGAGTTAAACAAGATATTGGTAGGCACTATAAGATATTGAAAATTAAAAAAATCACTAAGGTTTGAATGCTTTCCATCATTTCGATTCAACTGGTTGATTTGATTTAATGCAGCATTTTTTTTCTCTTTAACCGATTGGAACAGGATCTTAAGTTCTGTTCTACTGTTTCTTTTTTTTCCCCGTCATCAGAGCTATTTTCCCTCTTGGCACTCCGGAAGAATTCTCCTTCGTATCGACTTTTCGTAAACGAAACAATCGCAAAGACCGTTGGAGTCTGATTCGAATCAACGATCTCTCCGGCCAGACTCAGTTCGCAGTCATCATAGACCCTCGAAAGCAAGAGGTTGAAATGTTCACCCTGGACCTGAGTGGACGAGTGCAGGCAGCTCGGTTTCCCGATCTAAAGGTAAGTTTTCTTTCAATCTCATTTTCTTGCATAGCTCAAATTAAAAAAAAATGCTCGTTTTATTAAAATTAGTGACATTTTTCTTTCATCTAATGAGCAAAATACTGAGTTCAATGTTCCCTATTCTGAAATACCCCTCATATTCATAATCAGTAAGTGTGTGTGTTTGCTATAATTATTATAAATTCATAAATAATCTTGTAGTTTTTCAGATACACTTTATGTAAATCTTTCATACCCTTTTTTAAATATTCTACTTTAGCCTATGATATAATGTTGAGTTCAATGTACAAGAAATTGTTGGTATCAGCGATTGGTAATCGTTCGAATGTAATCGAATAAATGTATAGATAACAATAAATCTCTGCAACGAAAGAGTCTTTGTAACACATAAATGCATAGAACTGAAACGATTTTTAAAAATAAAAAATTAGATATACTCAGTAATTACTCTGAATTCCGAAAAAATTTAACCAGCTCTGAAGTGTAATTTGATTTTTAGATTTTAAATTGAAAATTGAAAAGAACGAAAAATGAACATTTGGTTACCTATTACAATAACGTCCTCAAATTGTTGAACATTTAAAAGTAACTTTTTTCCATATTAGAAAACTTGAAACTGCACCCATACAAAAGTAAAAATAACATCTAAACTCAAAACGTAAATAATTTCTCGTATCGAATTGTGCACCAGGAACATTTCTGGTAATTCCTGAATAAATTCTTAGTGAACAAACATCCCCCCCCCCGCCTTAAAATAATACGATCAACTCTAAATGTTCGCATTCCAGTTCCTCCACATCCGATTTGCAAAAACTAAATTTTCTATTTCTGAGGAGTAAATGTTAGCATTCATTCTACCCACAGCATTCATTGCATGAAACAGGTAACAGTTAGTTATCTTTTCTTGTTGTTGACGTTGGAGTTCCCTGGAATGAATGAATTAGTGAGTGAAAATTAACGTGTGTCGCACTATTCAGCTAACCGAGGGCTTTTGGTGACGGAACTCGTCCTTTTGAACCATGCTCAAGTGACGAGAACGACTTCTGAGCTGGAATCCCCTCTAATAACTACCTCACCACATCAACGGGAGGACGTTTGAGCTCTTGACAGATTTAACGGGGGTCTTCAGTGGTACTAGGCGACAACTCAGACACGCCGACCACGAGTCCGTCACCTTGACCGCTAGTCTACCGAGTCCTGTAGTTCCCTGGAAATACAACCAATAAAGCAGTTTCGACATTGCCAAATATCTTACAACCAATTGGTCGACTTGGAATGTGTTCACATAATCGCGTTACGTAAAGCTATGCGTTCGTACCGAGCAATAGGCAATCATCTGCATCATATGTCTTGGCAGGCATGCCATGAGTTCGAGCCCAGTACCACTAAAGACCCGATGTGTTGGGCAGCGATGCACGTTAAATCTGTTGAGAGATTGAACGTCCTCCCGTTGGTGTGGTAGTTAGGAGAGGGGGTGCCAGCTGAGGTGTCGTCCACATCACTTGACCATGGTTCAAAATGACGTCGCCAAAAGCCCTCGTGTAGCTGAACCGTGAGATTCACTCTCTAGCACCATGTGTCTATGACTGTGCATTGATATTAACAACAATAGTCGCTGCATGCAGCTCATCGGCAGAATGAAGGGTCTAGAAGGCTGAGGAGCACGAATGCGTGGCAAAATTGTGTGACACGCTCGATTTACCCCAATGACATCGTTGCCCGCTATTCAATGTGCTACAGCCTTTTTCATGTGGCCACGGTAGCCTAGTGGTCAAGGTAACGGACTCGTGGCTGGAGAGTCATGAGTTCGCGCCAAGTACTGCTGAAGACCCACCGTGTAGGGTTCGATGCTCGTTAAATTTGTCGAGAGCTCAAACATCCTCCCGTTGGTGTGGTGTGGTAATATGGAGGGTGGTGACAGCTCAGGTGTCGTCCTCATCACTTGACTATGGTTCAAAATTACGAGGTCCGTCGCCAAAAGCCCTCGAGTAGCTGAACAGTGCGACACTAATATTCAATTACTCCCTCACTGCCATTTTCATACCACCTGTGGTATCTTCAATCTCACTGTCGCAACCGAGATGCGCTTCTAATGACCTTTAAGATGTTTACTTTTAACTGCTCAATATACATTAGCAAAGTTGCTTAGAGTGATGAAGTAACTGATCAAAAAGTTGCCAGGAAATTTGATTCGCTTAGTGTTTAGTGATATATAAATCTCACTATACTCTAAGAAATAACAATTATTAGATCCTTGTGTGGATGGTTTAAAACAATTGGTCTCTAACAGCTCTTGTTTTAATGAGGCAAACAACCATTATTCCTGCTTTGTTGGTGTGAAATGATATCCCTTCTAGTTATCCTAAGAACAATAAAATGTTCACAACATTCTGCGGCCGGCTACGTTACCCTACATCATTTGTTACCTTGGGGACATTTTTCAATAAGGTTATGTCAGGCCCCATACAACTGGAATATCTCTGGATAACTTCTAAGCTGTTGATACTTTTCTTTGGCCGCCAGATTACGGCATTCCAAAATATCACGGATTTGGAGCAACGTGAATGATAGATTTTAGCATTCACTGTGTGATTACCAACCTTTGATAGGTCTTACGGATAAAAACAGTAACTTTTTTTCATGGGGATTCAGGCTTTATTTTCTTTTTTGAAAAAGTATTTACATGCCATATAAAGAACTCTCTCATGTCTTTTTTATAAAATATATATATTCCTCTCTCTCTCTCTATATATATACATGTATAAAAACTTGGGATCTTTTAAACCATGTAGTATTTCCTTTGTTTTGGCCTCCTGGGCTTAAAATAACTCTCAAATTTATTTTGAACAGTTTTTAATTGAAAATTTAATCTTCATTTAAAAATTAACTTAATTTACCTTTACTTTAGTCGAAAAAGGAATTGTATAAAACAGAAGTAATCTTCAAATAGAAAATATTACCTGCGTTGACATAAGCGAACAGAAATTTGCATATAAACACATATAGATATTAATTATTATCAGAAAGGTCTAATCCTTGATAAAACAAAATTTTCGTATGTGTATGTCATTGATTAAAAGAATATTGTTTCTAGCAAAGAATTTCAATTAAGCGAGCTACAAAAACGCTAAAAGAATTAAGGTTACAGACTACGTTCGGAACCGTGATTTTCAAAAGCGCATCAATGGATAATTTTCATAATATTTAGTGTCACTCAGATTAGAATGCATTCATAACATTGTTTTAAGGACATTTTGACAACAAATTTATTTAAATACAATATTTTGGCAAAAAATTAACTTAGAGTAATCTTTTTTCCAAATGTTCTGCTTTTGTGAAAAATGCTTCTATTAGAATAATATTTTGCCTGTATATAGCTGAGACCTCTCTACAGAGTACCAACTAGAATTTTTGAAATATATAACTGAGAAGTGGGTTTATCCATATTTTACGATAACAGAGAGGAGCCATTTTAAGAAAAAAAAGCCAATAATTATTTCAATGGGTGGTAACTCTGAAAATAATGTGAATTTTTCAAAAATTCTTGTAAGCCTCTGTCGAGAGGTCTGAGCTATATACAGGCAAAATATTATTATAATGGAACCATTTTTCACAAAAGGAGAACATTTGGAAAAAAGATTATTCTAAGTTAATTTTTGGCCAAAATATTATATTTAAATAAAAAAATTTTGTTAAAATGTCCTTAAAACAATTTTATGCATGTATTCTAATCTGAGTGACACTAAATATCAGGAAAATGATCCATTTATGCACTTTTTTAAACTCACGGTTCTAAACGTAGTCGCATACCTTCAAACGATTTGATAAAAATGTATTTCAAAGAAAACTGACCTTGTTTCGTAAAATTTAGTACTTTACACAGTCAAATATTGTATTGCATTTAAAACTTGTATTTGTATTGTTTGTAATCAAAGAAAAGGTACAAAAAAAGTCTTGCTTTAAATATCCATAAGCATTAGGAAATTATTACAAATTTGCTAATGGTAAATTTTGTTAAAATGATGTTCACATAAGTGTTTTGTGCTTATAATGTAATTATTCAAAACACAATGAATTAAAGAAACGAGATATTTTAGTGAACCTTCATTATTAATTTGAACATATATCCACTCAAAATACTTTTTTTTAAAATTAAAGTTTATGATTCAATTGACTCTGTAAATACTCTACATCCAATGCTCAAAAATATTTTTCTCTTTTCAAATTATATTTACCGATTTTTTTTTGTTTTTGAAAATGCAATTAATTCGTTTGAGATCTTTTCGACAAGGCGCATAGGGAATACAGAAAATTCGTTGAAGCTCATTTTCCGTAACGACTTTATTAGTATAATAGATGTTTCTAAAGTGGTTCCACTTAACAAAACAATTAAAGGAAGGGATATATGCTATCATAAGGGTTAAATATTTCTCTCTTTCCCTCTTTGCCTTTAGTAATGAACTCTTATTCACTAGTGACTGCTAACGACTTTTTTCGAGGAAGAAGTATCTCTTTGCTACGTTGAAATGAAATGATGACCGTGACTCAGAACGTAAGTTTTGTAAGGTTTTTGCTATGAGCGACCGGAATCAAAAGATTCCTAATTCATTTTGTAATTTTGGGGAAATCAAATGGTTTTTGTAAAAAAAAAAAGTTGAGAGTATAATATTTTAGCATGAGATAGTAGAAATAAAAGAACAAGTCTTCTTTTAAGGCAGATGAAAACCGATAAATTAGTTTTACCCAATGGGTTTCAGAGAGGTTTTGGGAAGTAATCTCTATGTTTACAAACGATATAATACATGAATTGAGATCAATTAGGATTTCTTTTACAAACATTTTCATATTTAAAAATATTTTAAAAGACCGTATTTTTTTAATTCGTTTGGACAATGCAATAAAAAGAAAGGTCTACAGAGAAACTTATTTTTAATATTCAATAAAAGCAGTTTTCTAAAAAGGAAATAATATTTTTTAGAATACACATGTTTTGAAAATCTAATTCTTAAAATTTAGTACCCAATTGCTTAAAGTCTGTAATGTCTTTTAAAATACAAGCATTTTGTAGCTTTATGTTTCTATGATACATCACATAGTACGTTGAACATAAATATAAGCACAATTTTATACGAAGTAGGCAGTGGAAGAGAAACGGTTTGAAAAATGCTACAGTTTTCAAAATAAAAAAACAAAAGTGTTCATAGATTTTTTGAGGTTTTTAAATATTTGAGTGAAATTTCTCTAGTGTGAAACTTTCATTCTCTCTATTGAAGATAACTATTTCATTTCACGAAATCAAAAATATAAATACCGAACATATTTATCCATAATCAGTGCTGGTGTCGTTAAGAACTACAATTTCTGTGTGTAAAAGCCTTTGTTCGGTTAATTTTTGAAACAATTCTATATACTAAATTTGCAATATTTTATTTATTTGATATATTAGAATACTTTTTTTACAGTAAAAAGAGAAATAAATTTAAATCTATCAAAACATATTTTTATCATCACTTACCTCCATGTTTTCGTATAAACTGTTTTTTGAAATAAGTTTTCGTTTTGAAGCACTTTGAATAATAGTTTATGCGTTCTCTCATGTGCTAGATGGAACCTTTTGAGAGAGATATATCATCTATTTTTTTCAAACACTTATATTTCTACGTTTTCTAGGTATTGTTTAGAGAGAGAGATTTCTTCCTTCATAACTTGATGTTGATACAATACTAATAAATAACTCAATTCAATGCAGAAGTTATATTCAATGCAGAATGATGTAAATTAGCAGCCACACAGTCAACAAATTAGAACAGAAATAATGCCGTAGAGCAACAAATCAAACGAGAGAAAAAACTTCCGTAGAGTCGTCTCTTCCTTTTTTCAAAAAGAAAACATTCTGCTTATGTTAAAAAAAAAAAAAAAAGGTTGTACTAATTGTAGGCAAAACAGCTTGGGTCTGTGTCATCGAAAACTTACATGGTGAAACACAGGTGCTCTTGGCAGAGTTCGTTTGATGAAGAGCGTTAAGAAGTGGCTTTATTTTTAAAGATAAAAATACTTCTAATAATTATCGTATTTACTTACATCTTTTGAAATAAAAATATTTGAATATTCAGAAAATATATAAAAAAATCGATATTTTTCTTAAAATTCATGTGCTCTTAGTTAAACAAAAATTTCTCGAGCCTTTTAATTCAGTTTCTATCCTTTTTAAAATTTTCCATCCTATAAATAACTTTTCTGAATTGTGATAAGGACTGTATTTAACCATGATTTTTTTTTCGAATTAAAATTGGATTAGAATATGCAGTTGATTTCTGTTCAATGCTAAATTGAATGCAGTTCACATAAGTTTTATCTTAGATGTATCCATGAGCAATTATTTTGTATTGTTTCATAAGTAACAATAATGTTTTGGAAGTTCCAGAGGTGTGTTAATTTTGTAAGACATTGATATGTACAACGTTCCCATGGGAAGGCGTTGGCTGAATGAAATTTTCTTTCTTAAGAAGCGGTTATACCATGCATAATATTCCGTAAAAGACGTTTATTACGCAGAATATTCGACAGCTATCAAAGAGAAACGAATTTCATTGAATGAAGGCTGTGGCAATTGCCGTGACTGTAGTGAACCAGAAGAAAAGAGAAATGTTAACAGATAATTATTGCCATTCAAACAAAAAGAGGAGGAAGTAGTATATTGTCTTGCTACAATTTTTTAAATACTTCTCCTTTGGAACTATTGTAAAGAAAATAGAGTGTTGGAGTTTATATGTTCATTCCCATTTTTTTAATATTTTTTCTTTGTGAATATTCCGTTTTGGACTTTAGTGCCATTAGTACTTAAATAATGTTGTTACGCAAAAAGAACTTTAACTTAAGGATAAAATAAAATATTAAATTACAGTAATTTTTATTTAATGAGTAAGGTTTTTAAGGATATTTCTGTCTAGCAGGCGATGTAGACCAAAATAAGACGAGCGCAGTTATGTGAAATCTAGAATTTAGATGATACACACTAACGAATTTTGCAAAAAATGTCAAAATTTATTGTAATAACTTGTGATGACCCCCTGGGTCACACCTTGAACACCAAGATTAATTTGAGGTAAAGAACCACCAAAAGCCATTTTGAATAATAATATTATTTATTTTGTTATAATTTCCTCAAAAATCTCTGATAACATATAATACAATAATGTTACGTCGTTTAAAGGGATTTGCCTTTATATATTAAATTAAATTACTAAGAATACAATTAATTAATAATCTAGCTCAACTCAAGTAAGGTTTACCGAAATAGGAGATCCGAGAAACACACGTATTCGAATTCCTATAACTGTCATTAACTTTAACTAAGTAGCTCAAACTGACGCTTACTTTAAGCGTACGTGAATTATATTTACCGCTGGCTTATATCAGCTTTCTGGTACGTCTAGCAGCACGACGTCTTCACGAATCTAATCTCTTTGAATCTTCTAGCTATGCATTTAACGTTACTGGCTCAATAGCCTACCAGCATCTCTCTTGCTATCTCGCAACCCTCGACTTAAATACCTTATCTAATTTAAATATCCCATACTTCTTTTTGGAGTTGATTGGAAATAAACGCGAATTTATATTCCCCAGAAAGACGCCTAAGAAGATTAGTGGAAAGGTTCCGTACAGATTCGTCACAAACTGTTTTTTATTCTGTCAAGCATTTTTAGAATTTTCATGAAGAGGACCATAATTTTTTTATCCGTCATTTTAACAAACGACTTACAGAAAAATGGTGAATAGCGTCAACGTATTCCTTACAGAGGCCGCAGCAATGAATAGTTATGGTCATGAACTCGTGAATGGTCATGAATCTGTTGGGCCGAGGGTTCAAGTCCTAGGACCACTTGTGAACCCCATGTATAGGGACTAACGCATGCTAAATTTGTCGAGGCTCAAAATACTTTGTTATTTCCCCGCAGTTCGAACTTATGGAGTCCATCGCCAATACAAATCAAAGTGCGACATTAATAAAAGATATAAACCCAAATTCTGTTACAAGATTAAGTACAAATTATATATATTAAAAGCATCATAATTTTTTACTTAACGAAACAAATTATACGTAGAAAAGCAAAAGATACAAGCATAACATTTTACAGAAATCCGATCCATTCATCTAAATTTCTTACTCATTGAAATGTGTAATAAAAAAATTAGATGATATCACTCGTAAACAGTTTTAATAAATACGGAAACGCTCGAACATCACTCTCATTAAAGTTAAGAGGTGAAATATTATTACATGAACGGCTTTAAGATTGAAGAGGCGTAACGTGTGTGTGCGGGACTTCCACAAAAATCACACAATTTACTATATTTAAAAAAAACAGGACTTTCTTATAAGTGATGATTCAGTACTTTTAATTGTGAACTTAACCTTGTGACTCATCCGTTACTTAAGTATTTAACCGAGAAAAAAATAATAACGTTTATTATATCAGCTTCTGACAGGGCTGACTTAAATAATATGATGCAAAAGGAAATTCCTGAAATTTTTTAACATAAACTTCAAAAAGTTTTTCAGAATCAAGTAAGTTTTATGAGTCTTAGTTTGTGAAATGAATATGATTTCTTATCAAATGTCAATTGTTTCAGTTTGATGATAAGGACTGGCACAAGATCGACCTGAGCGTGCGCCGAGACAGAGTAACACTCTACTTAGACTGTGAATTAATAGGAACTCAACCTCTAGATGTTCGAAGACCCATTGACGTCAATGGAGATATCACCATCGCCAAGTTTGAAGATTCCAAACCCGTGCAGGTGATGTGTATTCTCATATCAGTATTTTATTCTCGCCATTTATTGAAAGGAACCATTTTTTCTCTAATTACTGTTAAGATTAATAGTAGCCGAATGGTCATTTTCGCTAACTATGTTTAAGTCGAGTTCTGACACCATTTAAAACCCACTGTGGGGACTAGTTCGCGTACATTAAACCTATTGAGGCTTTAAGTCCTCGCATTGGCGTGGCGGGGAAGTTTGTGGAATTAAGTCGTTAAGTGGTTCGGAATTAAGAGATCTTTCACCATTATCCCTCATGCTGCTTCTTAACGTAACGTGTTAATAAGCAAATAATTTAAGCAAAGTCAATATTCAAATTGTAGTTGCTATGCGATCATTATTCCTCCTATATATTGAGAAACCTTAACTGAAATAGTGACTCCCATTCAGAATTCCATTCAGATTAAAGTTTTGGAGTTTGTCAGTTTTCTTTCATTGAATGTATACATAGGGTTAACTTGGCAAATATGGGCACTAAGGTCTGGGCACATTTAAGCAAATACTCATGTACTCATAATGGTTTTGTGCACTGCGACTTTGACAATGCTCAAGCGTCATGGTGATTGTGTGACTTGTTTGTGTTGCGCGGTTCAAACAGAAGTGCAACCATACCATTTCCAATGTAAGTACAATTAGCTGATACTTTAAATTGGGGGTGATTGTTAAATTTTAGTTATCTTACTTAAGACTTAATACGCAAAATTTTAATTACTTTTACATAAAACCTAAAAAAAAATGTCTGTACTCTTATGTGAGTGTAGTATACTTTGGCGGGAGTGGGTGGTTTTGTACTTTCTCCCTTCGACAACAGTAATGCCAACTATTAAATAATGTCTCTAGAGCAAATATAGGTAGTAAAATTAAGGGTAATATGAGCAGTACCAAAATTTGATGCTTTTCAACCCTACTCCTGGACCATCCTCTCATCTTACACCTCTTTTAAGTTCATCATCCTTCCACAAACCTCTTCCTTATAATAACTTAGGCCAAATTACAGCGGCTCATGGCTCATTCTTGGTCATTACTGAATTCTCACAGTCAGCAGCATTATTTCTGGAGGAGCAATTACAACACTGAAAACAACCTGCGAAAATCGCTGAAGACGTAAGAATATCGCAAGAGAGCTAGCAAGTGCAAAAAGTTTAGCTTCTATGAAGAAGAGAGTTGTGCCAGTGGAGGTCGTAGAGAAGGTGCAGAGGCAAAAAGTAGAGCAACTGCAAGTTCGACCAAACACAATGCATCCTGCATTCATCCTGTTTTGTAGTGCTAACTCTTATGATGAATATCAAGGACAAGAATGGGTGCGATGTTGTGGCTCTAATTCATCCTGGTTCCATGAGGAATATGTCGAGTTAGAGGGTGACTCCTTTTATTGTAATGAGTGCAACGTATAATACAAGAGCAAGTCCTCATTAAATGCTGCTTTTCTTTAAGTTTGTATTAATTTGTGTTAATTTAATTGTTTATCTGATTTTCAACATTTAATTATTTTTAATTTATAGATAAAAACCTGAACATTTTTAATGATACAATTTGTTCAATTAGAAAGGTTTCAATTTTCTTTTTCTCATTTGCCAAACATGTCATTTGTGGAAAAAAGCATTTTTGTTGGGAAAAGGTAAATGTAGAGATGACATTTCACTTATCTTTTTTATAATGCAGCCTGCCCATATTTATGACAATTGTGCCCATATTACCTGAAGCTTTAGTCAGATACGGGTAATTGCATAATTCGTTCTGGAGCTTCTTTATAGACACGGCAACAAAAGTTGGAGGTTCGTTCATACACCATTAGAAAGTCCACACTATCTTGTTTGAAATATTAATTTCGGAAAAAAGGAAAGTGTTTTAGGGCAGTAAATTTTCAAACAAGTGTTTCGGTGCCCATATTTGCCAAATTTACCCTATTCATAAAAGTATTAGAAAGTAATAGGAGTCTGTATATCTTGAAGCTTCTGAGCTTCTGCCAATGATCATCATATTGTTCTATTTGCAATGTAACTTTCGGAGACAAATGCATCTTACTATCGTAGAAATTTCATTTATTATCTTTATTGAATACCTCAAGTGTTATTATATTGTATAATCCTTTCTAATAACTGAATATTTAATAAATTCGAATTGATCTCATAACCATAGCTTGAAAACGATTTTATTATCGGAAGATGAGAATTTGAAAATATTTCATTTTGATTTAATACTTTTTAGAAACCTTCACAATAATAATTTATTATCTTTTAAGAGCATTTTAGAAATATTATATTCTCTCTCTCGATTCTTATCTTTGATAGTATCTGTGCATACATAGGTATGTTTCGAAAACATGTATTCCTAACTTGAAGCAAGAACAGCAGCATTGTTGTGTGAGCTAATGGAGTAAGTATCTGCAAGAGATATTGTTGTGAAATAACTTTATGAAATAATAGCAAGTGTGGTGTACAGATATGCTTATATGTTCATCAGCTTATGTTATTAAATAACCACGGTTGTGCTGAGAGCGAAATTAATTCTTTCACCTTTGTAATAAAAATATTATCCAACTTCCATGTGAATGCAATTTTAGCATATGTATGTATGGGTTATGGATCTAACTATATCACATTATAAGAGAAGCCCATAAACCAAAGAATGTAAAGGAATTGAATAAAAAAGCAATAGAGTGCTAAAATACTTTTTATAAACCCTTTACATCTTTATTATCATGCAAAAGAAATTCTGTATTGAAGCTACTAGGAATTATCTCGTACCCTGTTCTTTCGGGCGACATCTATGGTACGTATATTTTAATTCGTATATTTAGAATAAATCTCTCTTAATACTCCACAGCCTTTTTGATTTACAATTACTTCCTACAGATTCAATTTCATGGTAAGTAAAGCTAAAAAAATATTTATTATACAGTCCATTCTGGTATGGTCTTTGCTTTCTTTCCATGCTAAGTTTCAAATACGAAGTGCATTTTTCCAAATTATCAAAAATAGTACCTTCCGAATTAGAAACAAACAATTTCTGAGTTCTTTGATTCTTCATCCAAAACAATTTATGGATCCTATCTTTTGTTCTTTTCTTCTTTATGGTGATATACATATTTGTACTTCTCCGCCAAACTGATATCAATAGCTGTAATATATATATATTTGCTTGGAAGTAATAGATTTCTCTTAATGATTCTTTCAAGTTTCAGGCAGTTCTGTACACTATATATAAATCTCTGACCCAAAATCTACTTGATATGATACCTAATGGTATAAAATTGCCTTGTAAGAATAAGAAAATTTACCTCGACTGTATACATATCGTTAAGGCCCAAAGGTCGAGTGGTAGCGTTTCGCTCTTCCACAGGTCCAGGTTCTATTCCCGAGCTTAGCAAAGTCGACTCAGTTTTTCATCCCTACAGCAGTGGGTCGATAAATGAGCACCAAGCTTGCTTGGGGACTTAAACACTGGGGGGTCTCGCTTCAGACTGACCACCTGATCGGAACATTTGCTCATGCACCTCAGCACCCAATAATCACGTATACTGGGATGGGCATAGTAGACCTTGCCCTCATGGGCTGTTGCGCTACTGAGTTCTGTATACATATCGTATAAAATGAGTTGGATGCAAAAGGTTAAGGAAATGTAACAATTTAAAAATTACCAGCCATTATATATTGATATAAACCATTTATTTTTCTTAAGTTTCTCAAGTCTGAACGAATGTAAAACTCTTTAAAACTAAATATATTTAGATATAAATAGTTTTCATAAATTCATAGTTTTCAAATCTAATCAATGATTAGTTGTATGAATGAAAAGTATTTTGAAATAATACATAAAATATTCTTACCTATTGCTAAAACTCTTTGCGAATTTATCTAATAACGTAACTCTTGCTTCTAAAATTACAGTGTTTGTACAAAATTAATGGAATAAAAAGTTTCTAAAACTATATACATAGTTAACCTTTTTAAAAAATGAAATACTAAAAAATATCGTTCAAGTATTTTCATTTTTTTTAAAGATATAATTATAGACACAATTTATTTTCGAACGGGAGAAAATTATTTCAAAATCTCTTCTCATTTGATTTCTCAAATAAACCTCCCACACTATCTTGAAACTTGCTATCATTATCGTCCTATATCTTCTAAAGCAGTTATCAAAGAAAGATACAATTACGAGTTAGCTCGAAACAGTAATGGCTTCAAACTCAACGTTCGGTGCCGTTACAACCATCAACTCAGCGTTGATGACTGTAATGGCTCACAAATACTTTAGTTCCGGTAGTTTATTTTATTGTTATATCTTTTTTTTTTGTTTATTTATTTTATTATTTTTTGTAGTCTTTTTGGTCAACACCTCTTTAATTCGAAAAAAAAAAAAAAGAAAACATAGTCAGGAAAGATTTACTATTAGTTTAATGTTTTCTTTCTTACATCATGTTTTCAAATCTATCTCCTCTAATGCCTTTAAAAACTTTCTGTTTCTTACGTCATAGTTCTCGTCTGTTGCATGTCCTTAAATATAAGTGTGTAGTTATTACATCATTATAGGATTAATTTTTAATAATTTTTATGGAATTGCATATTAAGGGAACAGATGTGTGTAATAAGTCTTCTATTAAAGTAATAGCCACTGTGTGTAGCCTATGATCAGGGTTGATTAAATTTTAAAAAGTCTACTTTTACGTAGTAAATTTATGTTTGTCGTCACTATGTTATTAAATAATGACTGAGTTTTATTTATTTCTTTAAAATTTGTAATAAGATTTTATAGGATATATTTCTATATACAATTATTTGCTATTAAATGTAACTCTAGACTACTTTAATTCACACACGAATAGTTAGATACTATCAACATTTTATTCAAATTATGTTTCATTTCAGACTATTTTAATTTTAATTAGAAGGAGTTAATATTGGCGTAAGAAAATTTAAAACACAAAACTATTAATTTATAAAAATGTTGTACATAAAATTGCCCTTATTCTTAAATTCAAAACTGTGTTTAGTTAATTCAATGTTTTGTTACAAGAAAAGAATTATTATTAAGAATTATGAGTTAGAACTTATATTTAGATATGTTGTTTTGTATCAAGGAACGTTTTATTTAATGTCCATTGCTTTTATACTAAAAATTAGGCTTAATTTGTATTATAATTTTAGAATGCTATATTCTAGTTTTTGGTGTTTTTTTTCTTTTTAAATTTCAAATTCGATTCAAAAATTGCTCCTAAAATTGGCAATTTAACCTTTCTAAACCTTATTTGTGCTTTTATTAATTTACTGTTTTTAATTACCTAAAAGGAATAAAAATGTCTCTAGTAAACTTGTGACGGTCTCATCGCGATTCCCCCTAAAACTCCTTTTGAGTTTCTTTGAGGCCAGAATGGCAATTCTTTCCAACCAACTCAAGAAGTGAAACGTAAAATATGCAAATTAGAGATCTTATAAATAGTAGAAGTTTAGCGTAAGCAAGGTGGCTATGGGAAGTGAATATACGAGGTCTATGATTACAAGTGTTAAAACTTAAGTGAGATGAAATCCCGCATCCAAGATTTACTATATCTGTGTCTGTGCGTTCAAGTTAAAGGTGGATACCATTCCACTCGATTTAAAGCGTCGTCAGTTAGGATTCAAGCGAATTGCTGCTTACCCAAGATAGAGCGGTAAGAACATTTATTTAAACTACTAGGAACAGTGTGTTTATTGAGATTAGGATTAGCCGGTAAAGTTAAACATAGTGGTCAGTGACACAATTATTTGGTAATGCGTATTGTGTGTCTCTTCACCTCAGATTCTCTTAGTTTGAATATTAATACTATAATGCTATATTGTTTAAGTTAAGATCTTAATAAAGAGATATCAAGATTATGGCAACGTCTGGTTTTTTATTCACTCCCACATCTCTAGGTCGGGAGGATAATACAGAAGTAGGGCAAACCCCACGGGGGCTTTTGCCTTACAAACTATTAAAAGTAAAATATTAGTACATGAGGTAATATAGGTTTTGGAGAACTGTATTCAATATAGTAAAACTTCTATAGAATAATTGTAAAAGTATTTTCATTTGCTTAACAGTTGGAATCCATCGAACTGTGTTGATTGAAAGGAACAGCACAAGCTTCTCACGGTCTTGACATGACCTTATTTTTCTCAAGGAAATACTTTTTTTCTAGAAACTATTTTAACCAATCTCTAGTGTGATACCACTGTCCAATACATAAAGAATCAAGTAACTAAATAAATGACCTCCGCATTTACAGAGAAGTAATATGTCATGTGTAGGTGTGATAGTGCCTTTAAAAATTAAAGAGAAAAAAATAGAGAAAGTTATTCAAGACATTATAGAGATTATTGCCTTTTTTAATCTGCATCCAAACTTACCACTTATTCTCTTCTCATCCGCAAAATGGAGTACGAATTTTTTCAACACACACACAAATGATATATTATAACATTCCTTCAATTTTTTTTCCTATCTACTCTGCCGGTCATTAAAATATCAGTGCTATAAAAGAAGCATTAACAGACCTAAAAATTGAAAGATACTTGGAGCATAAATAGGGCATGAAGAATATTTGGCAGTGAAAAAATGGATGCAAAAACAAAAAGAGTAAAAAAATCATACTTTAAAATTTTACATACTGAAAAATTTAGAAAATATATTTGCGCAATTTACCTTAAAACCTAAAGAAATAATTGGAGTCTAACTCTGCTTTTACTTGAATAGTGAACTACCTAAAAGAAATCGGTACGTTCCTAAAAAGACTGATATGGAGTGAACTGTATTATCAATAATAATCCAACCAAATCCAATCCAGAAGTATACTAGTTGTTTGCACATGAATTGTGTGGATACTAAGAGGCTCATCTTATTCTCATGTGATGCACATTGTTATGAATAATGAAATCTAATAATAAAAGTTAAAGACTGTTTTCACTTTACAATGATTATCGTAAAATTTAAAAATATATTAATCAAGTGGGATAAAAAATGTACGCTTAAGTACCAAAATTCATGGGATTGCAATATACAAATGTACAGATGGCATTAACATAATGTAAGAAGTGTTTAAATGGGCAGAGTACTTTCCCCGGATTTTCATTTGTACGTAAACGATTCATGCGAAAAGTTTTTTTGACTGGATTATGGCTGTATGATGGACATTTACTTACCATAATCATGAAATGCTGGTTGTAGCTAGAAGCACTTGGAAGAATGTTGGGAAACTCAACACTCCACAGTATCAAGAGTATGCCGAGAATGTATAATTTCAAATATTAGCTCCAACCAAGGTCTACTTAAAGTCTGGGACCTTCGACGTCTGCATAGAGTAAGGGTTACTCGAGATAACAGCGAAATCAGAATGGGACAACTGTCACCGTAAGGACAGTGAAATTCGGTGTCGATGGGATAACACAGCAGAAGACAGACTCGAGTGTTTTTACTAAAAGCCATATTGCAGCACATTTCTGCTAGACTCATAAATATATCTGTTGAAACCTAGATGACTGAAAAATGTTGTCATGAAATCCCATGGAGCAGGATTCCGGTGGGTGAAAATTGACAGTAGAGTTCGAGTGAGGCCATTGACCCAAGCTTTCAACAAAGAACTGAGCAAATTGACAGAGTACCCAAAATGTGGTCCTCAGGTCAAACTGAGCCAATTATTGACTAGAAATAGTTATGTTCAGCTACTTGGAGACCATTTGTATCTATCCATTGATTTCATATACCCAAAGAGGGAATTTTCGGTATAATAATGCGCCATATCAGCGGGCTAAGATTATTTACGATTCCTCTGAGGAACATTCTGGACAACGAATGATTTAACAACTTATATAGCTAGACATGAATTCCATCGAATACATGACGCTAAAGATCCTCCGCGTAGAGGAGTAAATCTGTCGATGCTCAAACGTCTTCCCGTTAGTGTGGTGTGGAAGTTAGGAAGGGGGATGCCAGCTCAGGTGTTGTCCTCGTCACTTTATCATGGTTCAAAATTAGGGTCCATCACCAACAACATTGGTGAAGCTTCATAGTGCAACATTAATTTTACTCTAATTTACTTTCATTGAATACATGCGGATTGAAAATCCTTTCATGAAGAGCACCGGAACAAATGCTGTAGAGACTTCAGGGGACTTTGATAGCTTGTTGAGTAAATGGCCGTGCCATAGGATGCCCCACACAGTATACCAGAACGTTTGGCATTTCAGCGTATACGATAAAATATCATATTAAATGAAAAACTAATTTGTATACATTTGGAATTTTATTTATATTCAAAGAATTTATAGTTTTTAATTGTTAAGATGTTGCGTTATATATATATTATTTTGACATCTTATAAACAAAATTGAAACTATAACAAATCTTGAAAATGGAATTGAAGAAAATATAGCAACTGAACTAATTCTAATGAAATGTCTCTGAGAAATATTTTTATCAAACTAAAATCAAACAAAAAGTTATTTCAACTTTCAAAGGTTGGAACTTACCCACCTTACCTCTAACTTACTATTTCTTCTATGGAATGGCGTACGGTATATATTGGTATTTGTAGCAGATATTTTTATGACGCGAATTTAGCTAATCTCATTTACATTTTTTTTTTCAAACTGAGCTTTACAGCAAATATTGAAAAAATCAGAATTGGGGCAAGTGAATAGAATTGTTAAATCTGCTCCTAGTGAATACTATTTTTGATTCCTTTACAGATGGAATTACAATGGATGATTATGACTTGCGACCCAACAAGATCCCAGAGAGAAACCTGTATCGAATTGCCAGTAAGAGTTCTAAAATTATGCTCCTCTTTAAGTTTTATCGAATTTTAAAAATTGATATTTACATTTTTGTTGTTATGGTAGGAATTTCTAAGTCAGTATAACTAGAAGTAATGTTACAGCAAACTTGTCTACATCATTTAATGACTGTGATTACCTTGGTATTATATATATTCTTGGTACCGGTGATACTATTCTTGGTAATTTTAGAGGTGTTTCGTAGAAAACAATTCCATCCTTTAGCCAATTGTTTGATATAACTGATATAAGCATGTTTATCAGAATTCATCCCGCTTCACGCATTTTACTAAAAAGAACACTGAGAAAATTCGAAAATAAGTTAGACTAAACAAAGAAAAAACTGACTAAAATGTCCTTTGTCCAAATGTAACTCTCTAATTCAAAAGTAGAAATAATCCTATTTGGAATTATAATATTTCCTTTGCTTTTAAAAAATTGTTTACGCTAATGTAATTCATTTTCTAATTCTGTTTTTTATGCGTCTTTAGAACGAAATACTGTTAAAATTTCTATACCTGTTGCGGTCCCTCCTACTCATGTTGTCCACATAAATCTGTCTCACTAACTATTTATATTCTATTTAGTATAGTGGCGTTCGTTTGCGGAGTTGTCTTACTTCAACGAGCCAATTGGGCTAGACGGGGGAAAAACCGAGTTAGAAAGAAGAAACATCACAGATAGTTCATTGTTGGAGTTTCTTATACAACTATAATTTTTACATAAATATTGAAAGTTTTATAATGAGTTCACATCTACAAATAGAATTCAAACTTCTCTACACATGCTTAACATTGAACGGTGCAATTATGTGAGAGCAATTTCCTCAAATAACATTGTAGCTTAAGAACTGAGTTAGCTCAAAAATTTTACCGATATAAGAAAGTCTTTTTTGACAGTGGCACGAAAAAGAAATGATGTGATCATCTATATTTTAAAATGCTAGGAATCTCTCTCTTTGCTATTTATGTTAAAAATATATTTTTTCTTTACATGATAATTAAAAGCAATCCGTGTCTTTATTGATTAAACAAGACACAACCTTCAGATGATAACTCACGTTACCTTTTATTTGAAGAAAATAATGCTTCTTTGTATGGTGCTTTTCAACTGGAATATATTTACATGCCTAGTACAAAGAAGTACTGACTAGGTGATGATTCTCCAACTGGAAATGAAAATCTCCGTATTGCTAATCGCTCATTTTAACTATCAGCTATCTATTTCCACACACACACACACATCTCTCTTTTTCTCTCTCTTTTATGTTTTAGAACTAATTTTCATAATCTGTTTCCACTGAAAAGGGGTGGCAGTTCAACTCTAAGTAAAACTTTATAGAACTTTATCACATATTAGTTTTTGACGAGGGGATACAGCGTTGGTATAGTTTGGAAGTTTGGTCTTTGCTCTGGTTACGTCCTTGTCACTCTCTTGACCGGGGTTCGCCAATACTTTTCATTGTTTTAAGATGATACTTTAATAAACAATCAATCAGTCAGACAGGTAGAATTGTTCATGAAATATTTGTAAAAATCTATCATGACGAGAGCTAACTAAAAATTAGCTTTGCATATTTTACAAATTTGGGTTCCAATTTTCTTATACATTTTTCATTCGATTTGCATTTTCACTCATCTTACCTAGACTATTTTAATAAACACCCTTTTCTGTGAAGAAAAAAAAGAGAAAACTCTGAAAGCCCACATAAATATTCCCACCAACTTGCGCGAAGGATGGTTTGAGTTTTAATGACAAATGAATTCATAGTTAAAAATAAGTTACAAGGTTTATGTTAAGAAAAAAATTGCTCTTCTGACTCGTTTCTCACTTATTTAAAATTATTTATAACGAATATACTCTTAATTGGCTCTGCTGTGTTATGTTAAAAAGCATTATTTATCTGTTGACTTTGTAATTCGCCTGACAACTATAATTTGAAAAAGAAACCTTATTTAGTTATGTTAATTAGTTGTATTTTTTACTTGTTCCAGGCAAAAAAACGAAACACTACCGTCTGTGAAGTTTGTCCTGCTGGTCCACCTGGAAGAAATGGCAGCCAGGTAAATATATCTCGTCAATCGCATTTTTAAGAATTTTTGCTGAAAATAATTATTTAGCGCTCCTTAAATCTCATTCATTGATCCCTTCTAAGTATCTGTAGGTTATAACTGATCTCTGCCCCGATATCGAGTTCCATGAGTGTTTATGAATTTCCTAAATAGAACATAAAAAGCGGAGCACCAAGAAGAGCGCCTTGCGGTACAGATTCACTTTTTGGAACTAATAATTATCCATCTGAAGGCATTGCAATGGAGGGTGTATAAGGCATTCTTATCTTAACTTCCATGCAAATGGGGCTCCATCGGCCTACGCGGACTGCACCAATGTCTTTCAGATCAATTCATGAATATCACCATTTGAAGCAAGACCACGTGCATGTCAACTAAAGGAAATGTTGCAAAAATGTGAAGGACTTTAATTTACAATTAAATAATGTTTATTTAGTGCTTGTGAGGAAAGAAATAAAATTAAATGTATAGGAGTGGTACAAAAAATGATTGTATATTTAACTTCTGTATATTCTCAGGGTCCTCCGGGGCTTCCAGGAGAACGCGGTCCTCAGGGATGGCCAGGAATTCCAGGAGCTCGTGGAGAACCAGGCTCTCCAGGACTTCAAGTAAGTTTATTTAATAATAACAATAAATCTTTTCAATAATTTTCAATAACGATATATTACCAAGTATGATCTATGGAATCTAGTATTTTCGTTAAAAATTTAAAAGTAGCCTATATAATTTTTCTTACGAAAAAAATATAAGCATGCTTATCTTTAACATATTCAGAAAAAAGGAAAAAGAAGAGCCTTAAAAAGCTTTAATAGTTCAAACGGAGAGTTTACAATTAAACAATGCCAATAAAACAAAATTCTATGCAAAAATTTGTTCTTATTTACCCAGAAGTCGCAATTGTTCCTTTCGTTTTTAAAATATTTCAGAAAACTAAAAAAAAAAACGTGCCTTTTGTTATCAATCAAAACATTTAAAACCGTACAATGCATTATTAGATCTATTTTTATAGTCAATTCAGTTAACTATTTTCTTCTTTAGGGTAGAATAGGTCCAACTGGTCCCCCTGGTAGTGTTGGTCCGTCCGGCCCTCAAGTAAGATATTTCATTGCTCGTAAGCTAAATTTGAAATGAATTTTCAATTATGCTATTTCCTGAAATGGAAAAATATTTTTCTTCCCGACAGAATGAAGATCTGTAATTTATGCTTATTTCCTTTTCAGGGCGCAACTGGTCCTAAAGGAGAAATTGGATTCCCTGGAGTTCCAGGAAATCCTGTGAGTTTTCAGTAAGCATCTCTTGTTAAATAAAAGCCTATCATTAGCCTAAAGGCTAAACTGAAAGGCTAAATTTTTAATCGATTGTTAAGAAAATAAATTAAAAAATTTGAAAAAATTAAAAGAAAACGTGATTTGACACGCTAAGTTACGTAACCGCTTGGAGAAACTTTGGCATGATATTTAAATAACTAAAATTTTATTTTAAATAATTTATCAATAAGGGTTTTAAATAATCTTGGGAAATAAGTATTTCAGACAAATAAAAATAATGGTTTTAAGCCATAACAATTTTAAAAAGTAAACAAATTATTTTCAATAAATTAAACTTGTATTCACTGGAATTGATTCCATCTTTATTCCTGTTTAATAATCTTGTAACATTCGAAAATTAGTTGTATTTGTTTAACCTCAAAATAATATTTTTAGATTTGGACTGGCTCTTAACTCTTAATGGCTTTTTATAGGGAACAATGCATTACAAATAAAGCTAGTTGTTAGAACGTATTCCACATGAGTAGATGTTTTTATCAACTTTTTTTTTCATATGAAGAAACAAATGTCCATTTTCAACCCATGTTTTCGGATTTTAAAGTAAACATTTTGGATAAAATCATTTTCAAGTAGTACGCTTTATTAAAGCTCCCGTCAACCAGGTATTTTAAAATTTGAAAGATAATGTTGATCGTGTGCAATTTTTGCTTTGTATACTATATTGATTTAATTGTAGTAAAGTGTATCAAAAGAGCAAACAATAATTACTGTAACAAAAAATTCATTTTTCCTCCTTTAATAAAAAATTATGAAATTAAAAAAGTAAATTATATATTTTTACTCCTTTTTAAAACATTTTGTTGAAGATTTGAAAGCGCAAATCCTTATGATGAACAAACAAATATGTTGATGAATCAGAAAAGAAATTCTCTTAATTTTTCCCCTCTTTTAAATGTTACATTCAATCAATGGAATAGTCTCGATTGGAGAAATCAAACTCCTTACGATTAACACTATGCTAGCGAATTCAAAATGGCGTTTATTTTCATGTAGTTGTTCATATGTATTGAAACACGTCGTCTTTTGATGAACAGAAAAGCGGAAACACTAGTTCAGAAACCCCTTAGAACCAAAAAACATTTCAGCATTTGCTCAAGTATTTACAAAAATCTGTACAAGTTGAAAAACATGAAAAGATACACTTAGTAAGAGAAGTTTGCATTTTTATACAGGAAAATCAAAGAAGGAAACTTACGTAAGATATATACTTGTACAAAAAACTGTATGGCATTGAATGATTGTGAAAAGAAAAAAAAATTATAAAGAGAAGGAGAGAGGAGGAAACTTTGGAAACGTACTTTTAAAGTACAATTTTCAAATATAATATTTATATACTTTTAAAAAGTAATAGTGTAGTCATAGTTTAAATTAAAAAAGCCATTCAATGCAAAATTAAACCATTTTTATTTGCTTCTCACTGAAGGTCTTAATAAATAAATAGATGTAAGAAAATCAGAAAAAAATGGTATTTAACAAGATTTTATCTGACAAATTGAATTAAGATGAAACTTACACCCTTGAACAGGGATGAAGCGAAGGTATAACTATCGGCTATTTTCCAAAGGTCTCATTTAAGTTATAAAATTAAACATGTCTCTTTATCTGAGAGATAGATAGCAAAGCACTCTTTTTACGTTCAACTTTGATTCCTTTAACGTATTAAAAATGTATTAAAAACAATGATTTAAAGCATTGAGACCTTAACACGTGCCTTCAATGAATAGAATTCTGCATAAATTATTTGAAAAACGTTGATTAACATCTGTGAAGGCCATTTAATTACCATTACAAAATAATGAATTTTTTTTAATTTCTTATTCCTTTACAACTTACTTTTTGCTACCTATTCCTTATTTTTCATATTTAATGGGATATGAATCTATCTATCGTTGTATTTTCATGATTCATATGTTTCATTCATTGTTTTTTATTTTTATATGTTTTATATTTTTAATTAAAATTAGATTAGAAGTGGGATGTCTAAGTTATATTCACTAACTAATATCTTCAGTAAAAGCGTGAAGATTTAAAATAACTACTTAATACATATTTATTGAGTTCTATCTATTCGAAAATTTATTTTTTCAGGCAAAAAAAAAATCCATCAATTAGTACACTTCAAATAAATTCGAGTATGAACACATGATGAACGAATATATGAAATTCGCAGCTAAAAGAGGGTTTCAGAATTTTTTTATTTATTTCTTTTTCGCTCTACTGCTTAAAATCCATTCTACAGAAAGCAGATGTCATATCCTAAAGATTTATAAACTTCACACTAAAGATGAGAACTCCTACTCAACTGAAGTCTCAAAAAGCAGGATGACGTAAGAAAAAAAAGAGAGAGAGAGATCGTTGATGAATAACAAGAAGACAAAGGACTGCGACCCTGAAACTATTGCGCTTTAGTTTCTTGTCAATTGGCGAATTATAACTTTTCCACACCACTAGAGGAAAAGTGTTATTGTTTTCCAACATCAATTTCGAAATTATGATAAATTCCAATTTTTATGCTTTTCTTTTATTATTTCAACTACAAATAAAAAAAGAAACTTCAATTGTATTGTCCTTGGTTAGCTTAAATTTCAACTGCATGATCTATGTTTTCAAGGCTCTTATATTAAATTTTATTGGTACTGTAACATATTGACAATAATATCCAGCTAATCTAAATATAATTATTTTGTAAGCCCTTAAACCCATTTTTTTTAATTTTCTAATTTAAATATTATCTTAAAAAATTTATAGGAGATATAAGACTCGAGAACTCTATATTTTTTTTTACTTTTGTTAAACCATCAAAGAACTTAGTATGAATAGATTTTAATATTAGTTTATTTTAATGCAATATTTATTTCAAAAAAATGTTCATAAATTTTTGAGTTATTTAAATTTCTTACCCATTTTTTACATACACTGTCGAACTTCTATTTAACAAAGTCGCTCAATCCCGAAAAAAAGTTCGTTGTATGGAAAATTCGTTGTATAGAGGTACATCCTTCAATTTGCTTTATAAACCACATAAACCAAATTTTAAATTCATAAGCTCTGTATATTAAAATAATTATCACACCTTTTTGTAAATTATTATCTATTTTATATATCTTACCCGTACAAAAACTGCATTCAAAACAAGAAAAAGAATGTTGAGAATTACATTGTATTTTCAACATTCAGAAAATAATTGAATACTAAAATTAATGAATTTTAAGGACATTTTCTCTCTAATTTAAAGCATGCAAGTAATTTTAAGCATGTATTATTTTATAACTAGAAATTCTAAACATGCGTCCTTAAATTTAATTCCTCATAAAATCTGTTAATTTTGTTTCAGCTTTTTGTTTGAAAAAATGCTTTATTTTATCAGACGCTTAATATCTCTGCAACGCATCAAAAATCTCTCCAGACGTATTTTTTCGTGTCTTTTCTTACATTTTTTTAGCCATCTATTGTTACCTTGAAATTAGTCGTGTTCCAATAAATAGATAATAATAACCATAAGTAATGTGTAGTAATTGAAGAGCTTTCTCTATTACGAAAGATATAGAGATCGGAATCTTGCATTGTGTGTGTGTGTATCTATTTCAAAATTGCCTCTTCGACATCTTTACAGACACATTTATGAAACGTTTTGAACAAAAATTCGATAAACCATAACTCTGTAGCGATTTCTTATAACAGTTGATAAGCTGTTTGGAGGAATATCAAGTTTTAAAGCAATATCCTTTTTCTTGACGCCTTTATCCCCTTCCTAAAGAATTAAATTTTTTCTTTGATGCTCAGGCACTTACATTTTGACATTTTCGAGCTACAAGAAACGGAGTTACCAGTACAACTGATCAACACTACAAATGAACGGAGATTGGTTCAAGGACACTAGGCAACTCCACTGAGGGTGAAAGGGTATATCGAAGATATTTCTAATGAACTGGACAATGGGAGTTACAGGTTGCATTTCTTGGATGAGTGGATCCAGAATGCTATTGATCTCAGCGAGTTATGCACCTAATAAACCAGTTCAAGATTTGTGACCACCATAAAATGTGTTATGAGAGCTTGAAAAGTCCGAAAACACTTTAAAAATAGGGAGGGAAAGAAATTGAATCACAAGGAAAAAAGTTCGTTATATAGAAAATGCACTTCGCTATTAGGAGGTTATTTTACGAAGAAAATCGTGAAATGTTCTTAGCTCCAGGAAAAAGTTCGCTATATGGAAAGATTCGGATTATAGAGTTTCGTAATATGAAGGTTCGACTGTATTTTAATTGCTACTTGGAATTTAAAATTTAAAGTAATGTTTTCACAAAGTTTCTAATCCCTTTTAAACATAAAACAATGCATTCAAAATACGTGGGTTTTAACTAAATTACTCAAAAATGAAGAAGAAATTTGAATTTTACAGCAGAATTTATTTTATTTTATTTATTTTGAGAATACGTACCAAATACATTGTTAATTTGTGAAGGCTTTTATTAAATATCAAAATAATTGAAAATCCGTAGGTTATTATTTAAAATATGCAGTATAAAAAATAAGATTTTTAACTTTTGTGATTTTCATGGAACATGAATTCAAAGGAGCCTTTAGAACACAAATAAATAATTTTATGAAAAGTAAATGTAATATGTAATTAACAAGAAAGCTATTAAAACTATTCAGTCTTCTTACATAAAAAAACATACTGAACATACTGAAAAGTTCTGCTATTTAAATAATATTTGTTGTTACAAAAATAAATGGGATCTTTCAGTGTTTTACTCCATTTGAATCACTTAAAAAATGGTAAAAAACCAAAACGGGATATATTAAACTATATGAATACTTAGCTAAATAAAAAAAAAATAACGAGAAGCGAACAGCTTCATTAGTTAATGATTAAATTTAATTACGTGACTGAAATAGTACCATTACAGAAAATATGTCATATTCATGTCATTTTAGGTTTGTTTAGGCTGATGTATGCAACATAAGACTATTAGATACGATTCAAAACGTGTGTTGTATTCAGCAGATCACTTTGAGCACATAAAACTGAAATAAAACTTATTAGATAAAATATGTTCGTATATCACATTTCAATGTTTTCTTCTACAAGAAAGTGAGTTTTCTCTTTTATTTTTTATAAACCCAATTGTATACACTATGTTTAAATCAATTGGTTTTGATAATAATGAAAAAACCGAATTATTTGTGTTACTAGAAAGCATTTAAAATTTGTATTCAGTACTTGCACCTGAAGTGTTCTTTCTATAATAGAATGACATTAATTCAAACCATGTTTGTGACTCCTTCTTTATGATAAAATTGTTGCTATTTAATGCCATGAAATGCAATAAAAAGGCTCACCTTAAAGTGGAATATGATAAAATAAAATTTCCAATTTTAACGATTTCCACTTTTTTCGAAGGAAATCTTGAGCTCCACCAGAGATAATCCACTATTCCATAATGACACTCCCTTGTTGAAGTAGTACTTTTACTGATTCTTTTTTATTTTAGAGCGTTGAGTGAGCTGTTTACGATTGCTCGAATTTAAAATTTTGAAATTGACAATTAGTCTATTCTCAAGCTGTCAGTTGAACTTTTCTTGTCAAATTTAGTGAAAATATAAAACTGTGGGTGGCATTGAGTTCTATCAGAAATATTCATGAAGTAAATTCTACTTGAAATTCTTTTTTTTCTCCCATGTTTGTGTATAATTAATCTTTCTCGTCTCACTTAGGGAGCGAAAGGGAACAAGGGCGACCGTGGAGAAACTGGACAACCGGTAAGATTACTTACTCATTAGTCACGCTTCCAGATACTCTCTTATGGGCTCATTATGAGGAGAACTTTTTTTTTCATGAGCATAGATTAAGGTTTTAGGATCTAGTTGACAAGGAAAGAAAAAGGTTGTGCTCCATTTTTATTTTCTCATACTTAGGTGCCTTCTCAAATGACTAAGGATGTTTAATAGTTTGTAAAAACACCTAAGCAGATGTGTCAAGTCCTTAAAAAATGGCACAAAAAAAATGCAAAAAATATGCATGGCTGCGGCTAATAAAATTCTAAACATTATCATTAAAAAAGTGATATTCAAAACCTGTGTTTGTATCAGCGAGGCTGCATGCATATTCATCCAAGGTCTCGGACGAAAATCTACCCACACAGAAATAGTGGAGAAAAGCATTTCCTCTGTCTACCGCTTTTCTTTTCAGGAGTAATGTTTCCCTTCCAGTGGCGCACACAAGGGGGGGTCCTGGGGGTCCGGACCCCCCCAAAGCCCTTGATTTTTTTTCCGATTGATCATAATTCAAAGTATATAGTACGTAAAATTTAATCAATTACTTGTTATTAATGATTAATTTTATTAATTAACGCTAATTATTTATTCAAAAATTTGTTTTTCACAGTGTTTTGTTCCAGAAAATCGACAAAATCAAAAGGAGCATGATTCAAGAATGGTGAACTTTCGACCCCGGACCCCCCCTTTAAAAATTCATGTGTGCGCCACTGTTCCCTTCTATCGAGTCTTCAACCCATTTTCAAAATTTTTACTGTGGCAACGATTTGAAAGTTATATTTAAGTTAAATTGCAGCTATTATTCTAAGGTGTGAGAAATAAAATTTGCATTTCGTATCGTAGATACCTTTGGTAAGAATTAAGGATATTTTTCGATAGACAATCGAAGCTTTTAGAAAAGGCTTCAGAAATATTCCATAGTGAATAGAAGTCTTAGGTGTTTTCCTTTTCCTAAATCTACTAACGTACGTTAATCATGAATAGGAACACACTGTGAGAATAGAACCCAGAAAATTTAGCGACATGCTTTAATACTGAAAAGTGTTTATCAAAACATTTAAAAATAACATATCTGTACTTAGAACACAAATGTCTATTAAGGGCCGTCCACATACTCATGCTTTATCAGATTTAATTGCCCCTTATTTGCGATGAACGTCTTGTATGCGGAAGCCTTTGCAATGGACAGTAATAAACACCGGCATCAAACTAAAAAGCGTGGCTTGAGCAATTTTTCAAAGGTTTAGTACAGAGAAAAGTATCAGCCTGTTACCAGAGATTACAAAAACACAGAATCAAACGGTTGCAATTATTCTAAGCAATTCATTCCCGAGTATGCATAAATCCTCGCATGATCTTTGGAAAATGAAAAATAAAGACGATTTTGATCGTAATACGAAAAATATTGTTTTTTATGAAAATGGTGGGAAAAAAGTTAAGTATGCAAAAAAGTTATCATTTTAGCTCAATTTTTAATTTAAATTCCTTTAAACATTTCTTACAAATAAAAACATATTTATAAATCTCTGTATGATTTTCCAGTAGCTAAAAATCTTAACATAAAACTCAATATTTCATGAAGAGATATTAATTCCCGCACATTTTGAACTCAACGTTCCCTAGTTCAAGTCATCAATTGTAATAATTGATTATAAGCATTTTCGTCCATTCTCTTGAAATGATGCCCCCCCAGTCAATGGAATTTTCTCATAAGTCTCATTAAATTAATATACAAAGGAATGTTACTTCTAAGTGTATTTATTGTCTTACATCATCCAATTTGATACTCAGCAATTTTTTGTTGATCTCTTTTATTTATAAACAAAAAGAGAGAGAGAGAGAGTTCATTAGACGGTGGAATGAACTGACATTTGTACGCTTCTCTGTGCATCGTATGGTATATTTCTGAAACTGATGAACAAAATGTTTTGTGCAAACTATATAATACCACATAATCAAGGCACTTCCGTACAGATAGTCCTTTTTGAGATAAAAATTTAGTTTTACTGTGAAATGAATCGTGTTTTCCCAGACAGACATTTTTCGACTCTACTTTGACCTTTTACTTCAAAAAGAAAATTCATTTCGTTTCAAATAATTTAACTAAAAGTTTTGAGTTCTATAATAAATGCCATTTTATGATTTTTCCACATATATGTACTATGGTATGATTTGAATGCTTTACTTTCGAAATCACAGAAAAAAGTTCTTTTATACAACGAGTTTATTAAAATAATATATTCTTGAAGTAATTGTAATGGGAATTTTAATTTTTTATTGAATAAAATACGCATAAAGAAAACGAAACAAATGTCGTTCCTGAAGCGCGATTTTTAATTCATGGGCGGCAAAATGTTATTCTGTTAATCAGTCGTCTATGTTTACATTTAACGGATTCTGTTTAATTACATGGCTGAATGTGAGGGAGAAGCGATTTCCTTAACAGTCATATCTTCAGTTGCATTAGGAAAAGAAGACGATTGCATTTTCGAGTGTTTTCTTCTTTCGAAAACCATTCTTCTGACCGAGATTTTCCCATTTGAGTGCATGATGGATGGCTTGCAGCAAATAACAATAAGACCGACGCCTTGGAGCCAATTAAAGCGACTCTGTTAATGGCTACTGACTGACAAGGTCGTGGCCTGCAGTATTCAATCCGCAACTCTCGGCAATGCCCTTTCTCCAATATTTACATCTCCACCATCATTCATTCCAATCGAGGCTCGAAAGCGGTTAGTAAGCCAATTGCCTCTAAAACGTTACTTAACAGCTAGACGTCGCGCGTTGCTTCATATCCTCCACGATCATTAGAAGGTTCATCAGACGGGGAGATTCAATTGATTTTTTTAGTCATGGAGACAAAAGGAGTTCACCTAACGACTCGCAATGGCTGGAACCAGAAACACAAAATAGTAATTGGAAACGTTATTATTAACCTACCTGATTCGATTTATACGCAAATACTTGAACTATTTGAAATTTAAATGAGTGCAAGGGAAACGCCCCAACATTTATTACTTCGCTCATAAAAATGTTTGTGTTCCTGGGTCGCAATGTTAAATCATGATTCGAATGCGTAATTACTATACTGCATTCAAAAAATGAATTCTATATAAAATTGCGTGTCAAAATTAGTTTCACCCGTAGCAAGTGCATTGCGATGAGAGAAAAAAAAGCTCAGCTTCTGCATAGAATTCATTAATAAACAAAATGTTTAAACGAAATTTAATTTAAGGAAACCTTTTTCTTTTCTAATTAGGAATTTGTTAATTGTGTATGGCTGAGATCCTTTAAAAAGTTAATAAAAAATATTCAGAGGGAAATTTTCTAATGTATTTTTTCAATGACTTTTTCAGGGTTTAACAGGCCCTCGAGGTCCACCGGGACGCCCAGGACAAGGAACAGCGGTAAGATTGCATATTCATTCTCAATGAACGATACCAAAAATAGCTTTGGATTAAATTTTGGCTTTTACTTACAGCCAGAAACTACAGATTATCCTGAAATTGGAAATTAGATTTTGTAAAATGGACCTTATATTATGCTTAATAAGCTATCCTGGTTGTTTATTAAATTTTTGAAAAATTTGGTTTTATCTTTATTATACTTTATTTATTTACTTTTTCACCTTTCTCTCCATAAGTCCGGGGAACAGTTAATTTTTAACAATTCTATTAAAAATAAAAGTGTAAGCTTGCTATTGGTATCCGACTACGTTCGGAGACTTTTTTTTTAAGTTTTCAAAAAATCCCTAATATTTTTACATTTTTAGATTCACTTTTATACACAATAATAAAAAGTACAGTTAGAAATAATATATGTACATAAAAATTTGCAAAAATTAAAATTTTTAAAGAAATTTTAATCAAATTTTGGAATTTTTTCAAACACTCTATTTTTTAAAATATTTTATATTTTCCATAAAATATTGCTGCAATACATTTTTAAAATACATTTCTAGAGAATGACCTACAAGTGTTAAATTACTTCTTTTGAATCAAAAGTTATAGCCAGTCGAGCTTGCGAACTAGGAAATTCAATCAAATTATCGTAACTTTCAGAAAGAAATACAACTATAAAATAACTAAAAATTGTTCAATTTCTTAGCTTGTAGGTCATTCTCTAGATAATACCAATAATAACATTTGTGTAAAATTTCATACAAGTATCTCTAATAGTTTTTTAAATATCATGTTTGAAATATCATGAAATTTACAAAAAATGGTTTTGAGAAAATGCATTTAAACTTTATAAAATCAATTTCAAAACAAAATATGACAAGTATATTACTAAAACTCTCCTGATTTATAATTAACACTCCCACTCTTTGGAAGTTTGTTAAATTTTTTTCTTTCTTTGGGCCTCCTTTTTTTCTGGTTGATTTTATAAAAGGCAAAGAATGTTGTTTCGAGTCACCGACTCGAAAGATGTCAACAAATCTCTCATCACGCAGTATATAATTCCCTGCATTTATGCTAAATGCTTTCAAAATACCTAACACATCAATGAAAGCTTTTTTAAAAATAATGACGGTAATATATGGGTACCCAAAGAAAATGCTTTTAGCTCGATAAAAGTTTCTTTCAAAATGATTTGCCACAAACAGGCGTTAAATGATACATTTTTATTTGTGTCTTACCGTGGAGGCAATTTTATAATAACTGCTTATCACTCTGCTTTGTGTACACAGGTTTAACAATATTTTAAAGTTTCACAGAAATACATACAATTTTTTCTGTTTATTGTTTTCTGGTGTCGTTTCCTCGTTGATAGTCACACCAGTTCTCAGCTCAAATCGGGCATGGCCCCTATATGGGTTTCTCCCTGCTGGAGCAACAGTGAAAAAATACTGCTATTGTAGCACTTAGCATAGCTTTGGCGTGATTGGTGTTAGTGCTAAAA
Organism: Trichonephila clavipes; assembly: GCA_019973935.1. Taxonomy (NCBI): domain Eukaryota; kingdom Metazoa; phylum Arthropoda; class Arachnida; order Araneae; family Nephilidae; genus Trichonephila; species Trichonephila clavipes. The sequence goes on from BMAU01020168.1 coordinate 57,955, forward strand.
CAGTGTAGAATTTTATTAAACATAACATTGATAAGTTTTTTCTTCTCACCGAGGTTTTTCTCGCCTTTTTTTAAAAATTTTCTTTTCCGACTACTCAATCTTTCTTAGAAGTATCTTATGCACTCATACGATGACATTGTTGACACCATACACATCTTTAACAGAAAGGTATCCTTGGAATCACCATCACAAAAGAAATACATATTTTTAAGATTTCGTAGTGCAAAAACATACAAAGATTTTGTACGCACTATGTTTGAAGTAAATCCCAGATGATTGCAGGAACACGCATGTATGACTGGACTTATAGAATTCTAAAAAACTTTGATAACATTTCCAAATCTAGAATTCCCCAGTGTCAATGTATAAAGTTTCTATAGAAACCACATTTAGCGATGAATGTCCATGTGTCTCTGCCGTCAACGGATATTCCACATTCTTCAACTGACATTTTGAAACATTTTATAATGCTTTTCGCTTAAAAAGCAGTGTCGTTCATGGCATCTTTAGCCGTTGTGTAGCAGCACAGACAAGACTTTCTTTCACAAAGTCTAAATGCTCCTTTTGTCATACAAGGCCAGTTCAGCTTAGCACATAACTTTTCACAGGTAAATATCATCTTTCAATCACTCACCTTCTAAAAATAGGTTGCAAATTAATAACACTTTGCTTTTTTAGCTTTTCAGTAGCTGAAAAAAGGACGATAAAACTTTAATCGAAGCATTTTTGAAGTCACATTATAAGTCAGTCCAAACATGTAATCTTCATGCAGGTACAGATTGTTCTCAAAACAATTGGAGAAACACAAACTTGAAAACACACTTCCCAATTTAAATAAAATATTCTATTACCTCTTAATGTTCCACTAAAACATTCTTTGTTCTGTGAAAATACCTTTACTTATCCCAGTTTTCGTTCATTACAAGTTTGAGCACTTCAAGTCAAGAACATTACAAGTCAACACTTCCACTGTTTTTGTAAATGTCTCACCAGCATAGTTGCGTTTTCAAGAGGTTAATTTGATTCATTTTTTAACCCTTATAAGCAGATAATATCAAAAGCAGAATGTTCAGAAACCATTAAAAATTAAAAATTGTACAATTAAAAGCAAAAACAAATCAGGTTTTTGAAGAAATTTGCGAGCAACATTCGAAAGATTCAAATCAAAAACAAAAACATATGAGGTCAGAAGAAACAGATGTTGCCAATCGCAAAAGTCCAATTAAAAGATTGAAATTGTTGCCTATCAATAAAATAGTTTTAAAAAATGTCAGAAATTGTTTTCAAAATTATAATGGGTTGAAATTGCAAAAATTATGGGTAAAAAGCATGTTAAGCAGTCAACTTCCGGTTTCGATTTCACCTCTTCCAGTTTCAATTTCACCGCTGTAATAATATTTTAAACACCTGTAACTTTTTTTTTTCTAATTATCGCACAGACAAAACAAAGGCAGATTTAGAAAGATAATTGTTTGAATTTTAAAAATATCCAATAAAAAGAAAATGTGATTTTTGACCGAAAATGACGTTTTCAACGTAGTCGGATACCTTAAGGAATGAATCCATCATTTTATAAAATTATTATTAAGTAAGCTATTGAATACTTAAAATATAAAAAATAAAACTTTTTAAAGATTTTTTTTTTGGGGAAAATCTTTTAATAAGCTATTAATATCTTTAAAACACAAGATAAAAGGAATCCTCTCTTTATTAAGTTGTTAATAAAGTATATAGATTACTGTTATGGGGAAAAAAGTCTCAATGATGTTTATTATGATGTCTTATCGGGTGGACATGTGAAATATATATGATAAAATCAGATAAAAATTTCATTTTCCACGCATTCTGTATTCTATTTCGCAGAGTACAAGTGTTGTTGAAAAAATTAGCTTTCATCATATTATGCAAAAGTGAAAAAAAAAAGGTAATAAGGTTCACGCGTGGCGATGAAATCTGAATATTAGAATTAGAGGAGAAAAAGAAGTAAAGCAATTAACGAAACGAAGAAATTCAGCTATTAAGTTGCTGCAGAGCATTTAATAGCTGAATTTCTTCGTTTCGTTAATTGCTTTACTTCTTTTTCTCTCCTCTAATTTAATATTCAGATTTCATCGCCACGCGTGAACCTTATTACCTTTTTTTCACTTTTGCATAATATGATGAAAGCTAATTTTTTCAACAACACTTGTACTCTGCGAAATACAATACAGAATGCGCGTGGGAAAAATGAAATTATCTGATTTTATCATATATATTTCACATGTCCACCCGATAAGACATCGTTTTCTTATGTTTATAGTTTAAGGAAGAATGCTTAAAGAATACACATTAAATACAAGATTCAGTTGCGTTTCTTTTCAATTTATTTTATTTTATATTTAGGGGAAGCTGGTGCTGGGCCACCTGGAGAACCGGGACCACCAGGACCAGCCGTAAGTTTTGCATACATTGTTTTGACATTCAAAAAAGAGGAGAGAGAGAGAGAGTACTGGGCTTATTTTTTTTTATAATAAAAAATATGAAGCCTAATTTCTCATAATTCTGCATACAAGTTTAATTTATCCAACTTGATCCGCTCTGTTTGAGGATGCTGTACACTGAATTATTGACGATGGACTTCGTTATCGGATTTGAGGCTAGTGAAGAAACTGACACCTGGATTGGCATAAGATACTTTTCAACTGAAAATCACGTGAGGTTGAAGATTTAGAGGCTGCAATAAACCTAATTTTGGCCAGAAAACAAGTTAATCACACGAAATCATCCATATTTCGAATCCCATTAGGATTGATTTGATTATTACTAATTAAAGTTCCAAATTGGTTTCGTAACTACGACTGTGTCTGCAATTTGCATTAGTATCATTTAATGTAAATATTATGCATATTTTTAATACTTAAAGAAATTTTAAGTATCAAATTTTAATAAAAAATTTACAAAAGTGCACTAGCTTAGAAAAAATGTGTTGATTGCAAGTCTTAAAGGGAGTGAACATTAAAATGCACACATTTTTCAGGCCCTATATTTTGCTATCATGATATTTTGCAGATCCTTTTTGATACTTTGCATTGAAAATCTTAAAGTTGATTTAGCGGATAAAAATATCATCTATTGATAAACCAGTGTATTTCCATAATTATATGCTATAGCATTTTTTCGAGATTATCTTGCTAAGAGCTGCTTTTATGATAAGCTTATTCATAGGCAAAAAAAAAAAATCTACACATCAATCAATCATGGTTGTCTAGCATCTGAAATAACTTCGTAACCTTCTGTCTATTCTTAGAGTTGCCATAAATTACTTCGAAAGCGCATTCGGAAGTACGATGAAAAATTAGTTGTTATTAAAAGATCGCGGGTTATACATCTCTCTGATGACCAACGGGGCACATTTGGAAATTTTAAGGTATCCGACTACGTTCGGAACCGTGATTTTCAAAAGCGCATAAATGGATGTTTCATGATATTTAGTGTCACTTAGAATAGAATATATGCATAACATTATTTTATGGACATTTTGACAAAAAAATTTAATTAAATACAATATTTAGGCAAAAAATTAACTTAAAATAATCTTTTTGCCAAATGTTCTCTTTTTGTGAAAAATGCTTCTAATAGAATAATATTTTGCCTGTATATAGCTCAGACCTCTGTTCGGAGGCTCAACTAGAATTTTTGAAATATTTAACTTAAAAGTGGGTTTATATTCATATTTTACGACAACAGAGGGGAGCAATTTTAAGAAAAAAACGCGAATAATTATTTCAATTGGTGGTAACTCTGAAAATAATGTGAAATTTTCAAAAATTCGAGTTGATCCTCTGTAGAGAGGTCTGAACTCTATACAAGCAAAATATTATTATAATAGAACCATTTTCCACAAAAGGAGAACATTTGGAAAAAAGATTGTTCTAAGTTAATTTTTTGCCAAAATATTATACTTAAATAATTTTTTTTTGTCAAAATGTCCTTAAAACAATTTTACGTGTGTATTCTAATCTGAGTGACACTAAATATCATGCAAATTATCCATTTATGCGCTTTTTTAAAATCACGACTCCGAACGTAGTCGGATACCTTGAGCGATTTGATACGTTTTGTTTAAGAAACTATTTAATAGGGAAGAAGTCAAACAGAAGGATATTTTAATGAACAGTGAAAAAGAACAAAGGATTTCGAGGAAAAATTTTGAAAATTGCTTTGCTAAAAAATATGTAACAAAAAAAAGTTTCTTTCTTGTTTATTTTATAATGCAAATGAGATCTATTACCCCTTTTTGTAATATTTCAGTACCACCTATAGCAAATTTAATAGGAATCCAATTTAACGTGCATTTTTTAAAGGTATTCTTAGACTAAAAGTACGCCTTGGAAGAAAGATGAATAGCTTTGCTTTATGCAGACACTTTTGTTTTTGATAGATCAAAGGTTTTCATTCCTTTGAAGAATCTTCTTAATCCATCTTTTATCTTGCAGGGTGAGCGGGGTCCCTCAGGTGACCCAGGAGTAGATGGTCAACCAGGTTCAAAGGTAAGCGCATTTCTATTAAGATACTGTATTCTATTTTTAATGAGACGTGACTTTAGAGCTGATAATTTTGAATAGATGCACCTCCCTTTTATTAAGACTTGAATTGATTTCACACTGTTTAAAGCTTTCCATGTAGAATATATATTAAGGAATAATATTTGTTTCTTATATTTTCATTCTTGAAGTTGACTCATTATTTTAACTGCTCGATTCTTCTTATTCAGTCGAAAGAATTTTTCACATTATGGGTGAACAGGTAAATGTAGAATGTTCTCCTAAATCAGGCATTGTGAATAGGAGAATTAAAAGATTAAACGTCCCGTTAGATAGAGCACCAACAAATTATGTGATTGTAAAGAGTAAGTAATTCACTTCAAATTTTCACACGTATGGTTTTTATGAGCAATTAAATTAACCGAAAGGAGCTTCAATTATTTGATATCAATGGAATGAAAACCGAGTTCACGAATTTCTGATTGCTACGATGTGATTTCTATCAACCTGAATAATGCATTCTTTTGTTAAAAAATAAAATGCGAACAATTAAGGTTTCAATAAAATGAAAAAAGAAAATAATATTTCAGCTATTACAATTAGATAAGAATTTAATTGAACACGTGTGATTGAAATTAAATTGAACATCCCGTAGAATCTTATTCTTATGCTGCTTATTTGAACTTGTTTTAATTCAACATATTCTCAGGGATTGTACTTAATTTCTGCCCCTTCTTTACATTCCTATCTGATAGAAAATTGAATGAAAAATGACACTTTTGAAACAGATTTATGAAGCGTGTTATTTCTTTTGTTCCAGGGTGAATCGGGGGCCAAAGGAGAAAGAGGCTTACTGGGTCGCAGAGGTCTTCCTGTAGGTAACTGTTTTATTCCCACTTCACATAAATTATCCCACAATAAAAATAGCTATTTTGAAGCTAATAATTATTTATGAGCTACACTGTGCTGGCCACCGTAAATGCAACACCCTGAAGGAAGCATGCAAATAACATGAAATTTACAACCTGCATTAGCGGAGGTGAAATATGTGTGCAAATGATTAGAATTTCAACACAGACACACATCACGCGCGCCTGTAGCGCCACCTCAAAGCGCTATTTAAGGCTTGGAGATTTCGACGATTTCAAGTTCGGCAATTGTGTTTTTCTTGTGGTTTTTCAAAAAACGATCAATTATGTCTCGTAGAAAACAGCGATCAGCTTTTGATCAAGTATCTGAGCTCGACAGAGGAAGGATAGTGGCCTACCGAAATTGTGGATTATCTTTCAGAGAAATCGGTAGTCGTGTTGGACGAAACCAAACAACTGTAATGCGGATATGTGACCGTTGGAAGCAGGAGGGTACGACGGACCGACATGGTCGATCGCATCCACCTCAGAGAACCACTTCACGCGAGGACAGGTAAATTGTGCGCCTGGCAGTGACGGATCACTCAGTCGTATCACAAACCGTAGCACAGCACATTGAGTCAGTAACGCATCATTCAGAGTCTGCGCGTACCATTCGACGCCGTTTACAGCAGAGTGGTCTATCCACAAGACGTCCATTGCTTTGTCTACACTTGACGCAGAACCACAGACGTCTCAGCCACCAATGGTGCGATGAAAGAAGGATGTGGGCGACAGAATGGAATGAAGTTGTCTTTACTGACGAGTCACGCATCTGTCTGCAACACCACGATGGTCGGATTCGAGTCTGGAGACATCGTGGAGAGAGGATGCTGAACAGCTGCGTTATGCACCGCCACACTGGTCCTACATCGAGTATTATGGCATGGGGCGGTATTGAATATTACTCTCACACTCCACTAGTACGCATTGTCGGTACATTAAATAGCCAGCGCTACATCTCCGAGGTGTTGGAGCTAGTTGTCCTTCCTTACCTTCAGGGCTTGGCCACAGCCATATTTCAACAGTATTTCCACACATGGCACGCCTTGTCCAAAGTTTCTTCGTCAATCACCAGATTAAATTGCTTCCCTGGCCGGCTCGCTCTCCGGATCTTTTACCGATAGAAAACATGTGGTCCATGGCTGCTCAACGATTGACCCAGATTACACCCACAGTTGCCACACCAGATCAACTTTGGCAACGTGTGGAAGCTGCTTGGTCTGCTGTACCCCAAAACACATACAAAGTCTCTTTGAATCAATGCCGAGGCGTGTGGCAGCTGTGATCTCCGACAATGGCAGCTACTCTGGCTACTGATTCTGGCAGGAACCACACTTCACAGAAGTCTATAAATTTAATCCTTTGGTCAACATGCTATCTACAAAATAAATTTTGTTGTGCTATCTCTTGTCTTTCTTGCTGTTGCATTTACGGTGGACAGCAGTGTATATTATTAAAAAAATTAACTTAAAAAAATTGTTGTAAAAAAATCAGTTGAAAGGAATTTCGTTTCATAATGTTTTTAAAATAATCTTACGATGCAATAAAACGATTGGCTTCATTACTTCAACGACAGAATTCAACTTTTCAATCTTTAATAATTTTCGTGAAGCAAAAGAGAAGAGCCTTCAGTAACTATTTAATTATTTTGAAAACCGTAATTCTGATTCTAGATAATGATTGCAGTGTTTGGAAATAAAGAGTCCAATGGTGACTTAAGGGGACTTGGCACCCTTTGAGCAAACTTCTTTGTTTACGTATTTAAAAATTATATTTTAACATTTTATACAATGTTACTATTCAAGAAAATGTTACCAGATGAAAATTTTCATACATTATTCACACAATTTTAAAAATTTAAATTTTTTGAAGAAAATTGGGAAAATTTTAAAATCCTACTCCTTTTGTAAAAATTAATTTTTTGACCTGAAATGTTTTTATAATATTCTTATGGATGTTCTTAACAACTTTAGGGATCGATTTTAGATTAACTTCATTCGTTTTCGAGAAAAAAAATAAAATGTTGATATACAGGCTAAAAATCAACGAAAAAGCCAACATGTCTTACATTTTATTATTTTTTTTAAAAAAGTATTCAGTAAAAGTAAAAGTATTCAAAACGGATCCCTAATTTTATTACATGCTTTATTTTTAACACGCAGGAAAAAATTGAAGTGATTGGTAAATAATTGTCGAAGGAGTAGCATTTTGAATGCACTAAGGTTTCGAAAAACACAAACTGAGAAAAACCACTTTAAAGTTTATAATTCTAAAAAAATAATTATTATAAGCTTAATTAAACTTAAAATACCACTTTAAGATATTACTTATACGTTTTTCTTTAAAATAATTGCATTTTCATATGTTTTCAACCCACACATTTTTATAAATGATCAACTTTTAGAGAGTACTAATTGCACAAGAAAACTCAAGAAAAACTTTAAAAAAAAATTTTTCTGTCACGACAGAAATTTTAGCTGTTTTTCTTCTTATAATATTAAAATATTACATTTGTATGAAAAATATATCAGGAATAAGAACTGAAATTATATAAAATTATTAATATAAAATGCCTTAATTTAAAAATTTTACATGCACACATTTCACAAGGAAGAAAAATTACATTATTGTATTGCCTCGGAAATATTCTGCTTTCAATACTACACATTCTTTTTTATAGTTATTATTTCTATTTATAAAATAGATTTTTTTTTATCATAACGCATTTTTTAGCTTTTTTTTTCTAAAAAGGGTGTGTGGCTGAATTGCCTAATTTGTTTTCAAATGAAGTTTTATTCAACTTTTCTAACTTTCCGACATGCCCAAGTGATATATCAATCGAAAGATAATAATGCAAAGAATAAGATTAAATGAAAATAAAAAAAAACGATAGGTTTGTGATTTTTAGGGTACCAAGTCCCCTTAAACTGGAAAATATCGACTAAAATGCATGAAAATTTAACAAGTTCTGCAATTTCAATAATTTTCATGTTATTTCACGCAGATTATACTGAAATTGAGAAAACTCTTTTTCCAGGGTGGTTTCACATATAGTGTAAATCTGGGGAAGTTGCCACATTTAAGGATTTTTTGATTAGTACATGGAAATCGAAGTAACAAGACCATGAAACAAATACACTTTATTTTTCAACATTTAATTGGTTATGTATACAAGTTAATTCTCTTCTTAGTAAGAAAATAAATAAGAAATGAAATGTATATATATATATATATATATATATATATATACACTGCTGGACAATTGCTAAGGACGGATCACAAATTTCTATGTAGCATAACATTAAGCGAGACATGAGGCCTAGTAGGATAAAATATAGTTGCCACACTGTTCAGACATTAGAATAAAGAATATTTATTGTTCTGGAAAGTACAAAAGCTGTGAAACATCTGAAAGAAAAAAAATGTTCATTTGATCTGCGTACGGAGAAATGGAACAATGCATCTAAAAGACAGCAGGCACCTTAAAAAAAGGTATCAGTACGGGATATGTCCACCGTGGAGTGTGATGCAACTTTCCACACGTCGTACCATACTTTGCACAACATTATCCAGCAGCTGTTGAGGCAATTTATCCCATTCCTGTGTGAGTGCACGGATGAGGGTGTTCTTGTTTGTCGGAGGATAGTTTCGACCAGCAACTTGCCTCCCCAAAGCATCCCACACATTTTCAATGGGGTTTAGATCTGGAGAACGCGCTGGCCATACGAGACGTTGAATACCCTCGCTGTCTAGACAATCCTGAACAGCGAGTGTTCTATGACATGTTGCGTTGTCGTCCATAAAAACAAATTTATCACCGACAGCACCACGGAAAAGACGAACATGAGGAAGTAGAACTTCATCAATGTATCGTTCTCCCGTCATAGTCCCATTCGCAACCACATGTAGGCGCGTGCGGCCATTGATGATGATGCCGGCCCACACCATGATACTGCATGTCGGATATCGGTCCTTTTCCTGGATATTTTCTGGACGATAAGCAGTACCACTCTCGCGCCAGATCAGTTGGCGTTTACAATCCGATGACAGACTGAACCTACTCTCATCTGAGAATAGTACGCATGCCCAGTCCTGTTCTGTCCAATTGTGATGCTCACGACACCATTGCAAACGGGCAGTACGGTGCTGTCTGGTCTATGGGACACACACAACAGGTCTGCGTGCGTATAGTCCTCCCTCCCCTCAAACGTCTGGCAACAGTTTTTCGGGAAATCTGCTTTCCTGAGGCAGCAAGAAACTGATTTGCCACCTGCTGAGCTGTGGTGCGCCTGTTCCTTTTTGCTGATAGGACGATATATCTGTCTTCTGCAGGCGTCGTACTTCTAACACGACCTCCCCGTGCCGTCTACTACACATTCCAGTAGTTTTAAATGACTTCCACAGCCGTGAAACAACGCTGTGAGCGATGTCGAACTCCCTGGCAACATCTGTTATTTTTCGCCCTTCTTCGATCTTTCCAATAATTCGGCCACGCATAAAATCATCTATGTGATGTCGGGAAGACATGCCAAAAATTTTAAGTTCGTCTATTAAATCTTTCCTGTAAAACTTTGACTTGAAATAATAACCGTCCACACGCGTCAAAACCTTTAAAGCTCTTATGAACGCTATCACGTGATGAACAGACGTGGAAAAAAAATTTGCATACTCATACTTCTTCTTACTAATATCTCGCACTTATTCTAATTTTCCACATTTTGCTTCCTTTCATTTTGTGGTTGCTATGGACGATAGTCCTTAGCAATTGTCCAGCAGTGTATATATATATATATATATATATATATATATATATATATATATATATATATATATATATATATATATTTATAAATATATATATATATATTTATTTATAAATATATATATATATATATATATATATATATTTATAAATATATATATATATTTATATATATATATATATATATATATATATATATATATATATATATATATATTCATTTAATTGTGGCATCTTTCCCGTATATATGGGAAAGATGCCACCAATCATGGAGTAAGATGCAAGACCACCCCACCAAATAAAAAAATAAGACGAACCTCACCAAATGAAATGTGAAGTAACAGTAAGTATAGAAAAACCAAAAAATTAAATTCTTTCATAAAAACGAATTCTCCTGCAGAACGGTCTACAGTAGGCTGAAGTAGTAGGCTGTTCAGGCTTCGACTTCCTCCCTGCACTTCCTCACAACCGAATTATTAATTGCAGCTATATTTTATACGATAATATACAGTGTTATAAAATGAAAAAAAATTAAGTTCATTTCATTTATTTCTAAACCATGGGTCGTCTTCCCCCATGTACGGGTCACATGCCACATGCGCTTATTTCCTTATTGCTAAAGTGTTATGGCCGTTTCTATATGCATCGTATGTGTAACATTATGCGTAACTCACTCATATTGCTGATATCTTATTTAAAATAACAAGTACGTTTATGAATTTTAAATATGAGGAATGGAATATTATAAAAGTTGTACTCACCACTTTAAATGCTCAGAAGATCGAAAAATAAAGCTGATAAAGACGATTCATTCAGATCAATTCACTAGCCACACTCAATGTCGGACCACACTCTTCACTCAAGTGGCTCAAAATTGCCATCTATCGACGCATAAAAGTACTATTAACAAACTGGCGTCTTCCACCGAAATACCTTATATATATATATATGCCCCTAAGCATTAAGCAGTCGAATATCCATTATAAAATCGTATTTCCCTTCTACTTGCTTTCAACATTTATTTCTAAAACGTCCTGCCTTTTTCATCTTATTAATTTTATATGTAATATAAATGATTAGACACGTAAACAAATACTTAATATTTTCTTATGTTAATAATAAATTTTCCATGGTTATCTTATGATAATATCAATAACAGCATTATTTTTTGTAATTTCGGTCAAATATTATGATTGAATTCCTCTTTGATTAACTAAAAATCATCATAGCTTTATAGCATTGAATCTATACATCATTTCATGAAGTATTTTCAGAGTAATTATTCGGCTACATAAACGAGCATTTTTTTAAATTTGAGATATGAAGGTTCTTATGGTTTGCTGATTTACTTAGTAGATTATTTTGAGGAAAAAACTAAAATTGAAAAGAAAAAAATTTAAAATATCAAAAGGCGGGAAGAGACTAGGAAAAATTTATAAGAAACTGCAGAGACACAACCTATTCCGTAAGCCAAACGCTTACAAACGAATTTTTTCCATTTTTTAACATTTATATATTACCTCATTAATAATTTTTAAATGACCTGAAAAGAGAGAGAATAAGAGGTATTTATATTTTTACAAAAATAAGGGACATTTTATCTGAGTCACTATATAAAATCTCTTAAAAATTTTATTTCTATTAATGGTTGAAAATTTGATAATAAATAAGCCAAAACAAATCTAATATTACACAAAACACACACAAAATATTTATATCAGCAGCTTTCTCTTCACAATTCTTTCAGCAATGCCAGGCGTCGTTTCGAATTTCTGTAAAACCACGTTTTTTTACTAAAACAATTGTACTAGCAAACGGACAATAAGATTAGACCTTACAACCTTATATAAACTGGCTTGAAAAATTAAACCATAAAATTTTTTTGTCAATTTCAGTAGTCAAAAAACTACCGAAACACGATTAAAACCCTTTGAAAGATCTCCAGAGAGTCTTGGTAAGATTTTGATTTAAATAAAGTAGCAAAATATATTTAAACTACTCCAATATACGACAAACAAGAATATTTAACTACGAGCTTGACAAAAGTTAAATGCATCAAAAATCGTTAATTTCTTTGATGCATTCCTGAGGTGCTGCATTACAAAAAAAAAAAGTCCGCAGACTTTTTGCTAAATTTTATAAGACTTTTTTTTTTCTTAGAGTAAATTGTTTTCTAAAAACTTGTACATCTTTTCAAGGCAGAGAAATGTTTCTGTTCATAATCCCGAGAAAGGAATATTAGAAATTAACTATTTACACAAAGAAAACCAATTATAAGATTTTAAAGACGTGGCAAATAGTAATGAGGGATTTCGTAAAATTTCGTAAAAAAGAGATAATTGTTCATTCATCTTTTTTATTAGGCATCCATTTTGCATCTGCAATCTGTTTATTATGTTGCTACGGTACTTTCTGAATCGCAACGGTCTGAAATGGTTTCATAAAAGTTGATTAGCAAATGGAAGGAAGATTGATTCCTCCCTAAAGAAATTCTCGGGCAATCTTGTCTCTATGCCAGCGAAAATCCGTCCATCCTTACCTATTACACTCCTCACTTACAAACTTTGCCTATTCTCCTCTTCTTCTTTTACATCTTGTTTGGTGTTTTTATCATGTAAAATCCCTAGTAACTAAAATCTACTATTGTTTGGCTGCCTCAAATAATTATATAAAACCAAGCAATAATAACTTTGTTCTGGGATTTCTAGTTACAGTTGGGAGGCAATAGAAAGTGACTTTCATCTTATTCATTCTTTATACTTTAATATTATTGTTTTAGAAAAAAAGAAATTTTAGGTGCGAAATCCATGCTTATTTTAATATTAGATTACTGGTGTATTTTATGAAAACCACCTTGATTCATTACCCAATGTAATGAAACTCTTTTGATTAATTTGTGATTTTGAATATGGATTCCATTCGACGAAGAATATCCCCGCACAAAAAAGGAGTTAAGATATGTGCTTCAAGTGATGTTTTAGAAATTCTATTTAGTATTTCATTATTCAATTATCTGTAGTAGAGTATGTCAAAATTTACGTGAATCTACGCAGAGTAATATTTTTCGAATTTTAATTTAACGCAATAACATTATTAATATGCAAACCAGTGGCACAACCCCAAGATAACTTTTCAAAACATCTCAGATGATTGAAATATGTCTGTAATAGCGAGAGTAATTTATCTTAAGCTGTACTTGAAAACCAGAGAAATATTCCATTCTGTAAGTGGATACACGAAACCGAAATGACTTAATGTTAATATCTGCTATAGATATATAGTACACATGTTTCACATTCCTAGCTGTCAGCGATTTGGCAATAATTCAAAAGTAATCAAAAACTTTTTCAATAAATAAGACGTTTGCAATTAAAGATGAATTTAAATTAGAGTAAGGTTTTATTTTTAAACACCCATAAAAACATTTTGCACAATTTATGAAGTAATACATTTTGACAGTTAAAGCAAATTCTAAAATTTAGATTTGAAAAGAGAGAATCTGTCATATAAGTAATTAAAAATGAAGACACATGATACTAAAAATCCTTCGTTAAATGATCATTATATTATTTAACTATTTCCTTGCAGTTTGCCCTAGAATCAGTAACGCATTTCTGAGTATAACAATAAAATATGATAATTACATAAATACCCAATAACTTATATTTATGTGTAATGTTAGATGCACATTTTGTATAGAGTATAGACAAGAAAATTCAGTGAATAAAGCTCCAAGTGCATAAAACATAAAAAACAATATTCTTTGACAATCTGGATAGTTTCATTTTGAAGACATTTTTCACATTCGAAAGAGTCAATTTTTTACAAAGGAAAAAAAATGTAAAGTTCATTAAAATAATTGAATAACGTTGATAATTTTTGAAAAATACTTGTACATAATATGTTTCATCAATTCGTGGAAATTATTTTAGCAAAAATAACACTGAACTCTTATGAAAAAAATCTCTTCTTTGGAAAAATAGAAACACGAAATCATGACGGATTACTAATATGCTGAGATTCTTTTCGCTTAAAAAATGATCATAAACAAATTTTAAAAACTAATTTATATAATTAGCATGCTTATGACTAAAGAAATGACCGAAACTAATTACAGATATTTCGAATGCATGAGCGTGTGTGTAATTGGTAAAAATATTAACTTTAGAATGAGAGAGTAGGAAAATTAATTAACCATTTTTCAAGTACCCTTGAAATGTCGCATCTAAATAAATTGAAATGAGACACAATATTAATTTGCAACTGTTAGCAGGCGTATAAAGTGTTAACTTCATTTTGCAACTTGTTTCTTAAAAGTCAATACATTATTTAAAAACTCTTGGGAATTTCAATAGTTGTAAAATGTAGATAGTATTTGATTAATTATATAATGAACAGAAAATACTAGATAGTTAAAATAAGTTTGACAGTTAACATTAAAATGGTTTAAAACGAGTAAATTTTTCTAAATCATAAAGGTTAATGAGTGAAACTTATGTTTTAACAACACGTTAGTGAAAATTTATTTTTTGAAAAGATATGGCACTAATGAAAATATGCATAGATTCGTGTTAAGTTATTAAATATCATCTCAATATAATTTTTATTTGATAGTTTCTAGAGCCTGAAAAAAAAATAATTTTTATAATCGACTGGAATAGAATATTTCATACTCTAATTTCAGAAAAATAATTATAGTGTTTCAAAATTAATAAATTTAATGTCAGAATACACACTTATCACTTCTGACTTTCAGCATAACACTACATTTTCGAAATAGTTTGCTTATTATGTATTAAATATTATTGAACCCCATCTGATTCGTTACAATTTATTGAATGTACACTTATTTTTATTTGTGTATGTGTATGATTAGAATTATCTCTCATAAAAGTATTACTTTTTACTTTTGTGTGTGCGTGAGTATCATTTATTTTTTTATAAAAAAATTTAGTACTATGATATGAATTATTTGTTTAAAATACATTATTGTTTATAAATACAATATACATGTAACTTTTTTAAATACTTATATAGAATGAAATTTTTTATTGTGATTAGTTGCAGCTTTTATATTATGCTACATTCATTTCTAATCTTAGGGTCTAAAAGGTGAACCTGGAATTGTTGGAAAACCTGGACTTCCTGGACCACCTGTAAGTTCATTCAGTTAACTACAACTTATATAAATTATTTTTATTAAAGAAAAATATAAATATACTTTTGTGAATTATTTTTCTACTTGTTTTCATCGCCGTTTATTTATCATTGTGCATTTCCATTCTTTTTTCTAAACAAAGGCGGTTATTATTTTTAAAGTAACGTATCTATAATTTAGTACTATGACAGAAAAAACTTGTAGTTCTACAAGTAGGAAGCATTTATGATACTTCCAAGTAATTAATTCTTTGCAAAGTAATTTGATTTTTTCATTTCTGAAACTGGAGCAAACAGATACAAGAAGGACATATTCTCCAAATTTTACCATCTCATTCTATGTATGAAAAAAAAATCTTTCAATTAAAATAGCTTTTGAATTAAAATTATTTCCGGGGTTTGTGATCTTTGTAAAGATGTTCCATGTCCATATTCAAGTAGCACTCTTACATTAAGATACTTCACACCAATCATTTTCTTACGAAAATCCTGAAATTCCAATCTTAATTTCTCATGATACTTCACATGATTTGTAGCACTTGGAATAATTATCGTATCGCGGGTCAACAACCTGTCATTATGTTAAGTGCAGTTGCATAACTTGTTACTTGACTCTAAGGTTCAGTTCCTTACATAATTTTTTTTTTAGGGACTCCCAGGACGAGATGGATTGCCGGGAATATCTTCTGATGGACCTGCGGTGTCGGTAATGAAAGCTATTGACAGCTGAAGTTTAATACAATCCAATTGCGGCTTTTTTTCATTCTGTTTTAACTAAGCGTAGATAAATAAGGGCATTATTTTCCCCGTGAGATAATTATCCTCCTTTGAAAAGAGCTTGTACCTGCCTTAGAAACTCTTCGTATTCATGAAGACATCTTTAAATGTTCGTGCATATTAAGCGCTTAGTTAATTTTAAATATAGAACCCTTTTATGTAGTTTAAATTTAAAAATTCCTCGTCTTTAAATTTATCAAACAATTTTTTGCTCCCATTATATTTCGAAAAAATTCAAACTTTAGATTATAAAATACACTTATGTTTAGAATGAATCATCGAATATAACTTCGTTTGGAATTATTTTAGCAGAAATAGTTCATCCAAAGTTTTCATTTTTATGAAATATATTTCAAACAATTTCCATAGATGTTGAAGAACTAGAAAATTTGGTATTGATTATTGATTTTGTTTAATTCGCAGAAGTGATTAATTTAAATGAATATTCGGGCCATGGGTAGCTTAGTGGTTGGAGCATCGGACTCCAGACCAGACCGATGCCACCAAACACCCTCCGAGTACACGGAGAACGTGCTCGTTAAATAGAAAATTTGGTATTGATTACAGTTCGCACTGATACAAATAAAATTTTGTTTAATTCGCAGAAGTGATTAATTTAAATGAATATTCGGGCCATGGGTAGCTTAGTGGTTGGAGCATCGGACTCCAGACCAGACCGATGCCACCAAACACCCTCCGAGTACACACGGAGAACGTGCTCGTTAAATAGAAAATTTGGTATTGATTACAGTTCACACTGATACAAATAAAATTTTGTTTAATTCGCAGAAGTGATTAATTTAAATGAATATTCGGGCCATGGGTAGCTTAGTGGTTGGAGCATCGGACTCCAGACCAGACCGATGCCACCAAACACCCTCCGAGTACACACGGAGAACGTGCTCGTTAAATAGAAAATTTGGTATTGATTACAGTTCGCACTGATACAAATAAAATTTTGTTTAATTCGCAGAAGTGATTAATTTAAATGAATATTCGGGCCATGGGTAGCTTAGTGGTTGGAGCATCGGACTCCAGACCAGACCGATGCCACCCTCCGAGTACACACGGAGAACGTGCTCGTTAAATAGGTGAGTTCAAGAGCCTTGTGGGTGGTCGCAGCAGAATTCACGATTGCAGGGGGCTGGAGAATATACCCCTCCCCTCCAGTTCCAGGGCCAAATTGGGGATGTGGAGTTAAGTGGTGTCGCCATCTTTGGTGTAGAAGTCCAACTTGTCTCAGGCTCTAGCAACTTTCCTTCCATCCCTTCGGCAAGGACACAACAACAACAAATGTATATTCTAAAAATACGTCACACATTAAAATTTTGTTCGAAAGTTTTACCCATATTTTGCTCATGTAAGAAACTACAAATAAATTTGGCATGATCGAGTTTTATTTTTTCCATTTCAATTAAAAATGATTAAAAAACTTAACGATTCGTACATTGAAATAAATAGTTACTTAATTTTGATACATGGAGCCACATTTTAAACTATTTCGAAACATTGACATTTTTTTAATAATACGAAAAAATTAATTTACAGTGAAAAATTAATATTATATTTAGTTTTGCGCAATATAAATATTTCCCTAGACATATTGGAAAGGCATGAAAATAACTTTTAGTCCTTTCTTAACTTTCTACAAAATAAATAATTTTATTGTGCTTAAGATATTTCTATTAGTTTTCAAAGATTTTTTATATATTAAACTGAGAATTTTTAAAATGGTTCGATGTCAGCAAATTTGGCTCTTTTTTAATATTGACTCCATCTTTTAATAAATTGGACAAACATTATTAGAAAAAAAACTACGGTTTACTGATGATACTCACAGCCAACAGCTTCAAAGATGTTTGGTTCTTTGAGTGATAATTTATTTAAGCTAACAATAGTCTTAAAAAATTGTAATTTTAAATCAGCTACTCTCAAATTAGGTGTTAAAAACGACCTATTTTAAATTCTATGGAAATATTTTATGATACTTTTATTATTCTTAAGTATTTT
This sequence comes from Trichonephila clavipes, assembly GCA_019973935.1. Lineage (NCBI taxonomy): Eukaryota > Metazoa > Arthropoda > Arachnida > Araneae > Nephilidae > Trichonephila > Trichonephila clavipes. The sequence continues at coordinate 76,095 of BMAU01020168.1, forward strand.
ATGCCAATTCTTATTTTGGAGAACTTGTACGATAAAATTTCATTACATGGTTTCCACAAATCTAACTTTTCGTTACAATGGTATTTTTGCAGCATTAAAAAAACAATGCTTTTGATTTTTCAGATTAATATAATCTTTAAATATATATGTAAGAAGCTAATATTTTAAACACAAATTAAATTTAACTACTTGCATGTATTTAATTTCCGATATTACAAGAAGTGTTAGAAAAGTTTCAAAGTAATTTCCGTTCGCTTTCCCTTCATAGGCGTTACTTTGACTCTGGGTCCTCGTGAGTCCCATTGATTTACGAGAAAGTGTAAATGAAGTGTTAAAATAATGATTAAAGTTAATGAATTTTTCTACAGGGAGTTCAAGGTCCTCCTGGAGAGCAAGGCGAACCGGGTCCCAAAGGAGATCCGGTAATTATGAAAAAAATCTTTTTTTTCCCTTTACTTTTGGTAAATTTTCTTGTAAATTCCTTGGTCCTTCTCACACATTTTCCATCTTTTAGAATAACTCAACCTTGAATAAGCTGATGTTTCAGGTTTTTATGTTACATCAATACACAGAGTTATATCTTAAAAACTGTTTCTAATCTGTTAATTAACATTAAAATTCTTGAGAAATATGTGCACACATGCATAGTAAAAAAAAAATTCCATTGCGTTAATTTTCATATTACGAATAAATTTTTGCAACCGTTCCTTACAAATTTTTCCATACGTTGGGTAACATAAAATTAAAGAAATTGAGATTTAAGCATAATTTCTCTATTTTTAGAGTTAAAGAAAGTATGGAAAATGTAGTGCTTAAAGATGATGGCGACATTGGTTTTAATTTTTTTGTGATTATAAAAACCCAATCAATAAAAATTGAAACGTATTTAATACATTGGAATAAATCTTGTTATAAATAGATATTTTTAACGTATTAAATTAATTTAACTCTAAAAAAAATTGCAAATTTTCATTTATAGACTTAACAAATTCCTTCGATTAATAAATAAAATGACAAGGACCTAGCAAATAAAAAGATGAGGTAATAATACATTTCATCAGGAGCATACAAGCTTAGTATATCATTTGGAGAAAAAAAATTATGAAATTGTGTTCAATGTGTGAATTTAATCCAAGAACAAAAAGTATTTATTTGCCTGCATAGAATTGAGCGTAATTATTAAAACTTCCAACAACTAACTTAAGTAATTTTGTTTTCCAAGGTGGCTCTTAACAATGATAATAGCATAATTCGAAATATAGCACAATGGTTTAGTTCTATATTTTTTTCAAAGTATGATTCGAAACTTTCGGATTATGGATGAAAAATTAATTTTAAAACTGATATGATTATGAATACAAAATTAATCTTAAAACTGATATGATTATGAATACATAACTTATAAGTTACATGCAAAATATAAGACAAGTGCTTCTGCAAGGACCGTATTATTAGGTTTTATAGAAGTCAAAAATATTCCTCACGTAATAAAAGGAAATAGAAGTGTAACTTATTTCGTTGTTGGTATCGCATTCTTGCTTTCTTTTTTAAGGGAATCAAAGGAGATAGAGGTGATCGTGGAGAACCAGGTTACGAGGGAAATTCTGGCGCAAAAGTGAGTATTCAGAGTTTTTCAGTTTCACCTTTTGACAAAACTTAGCAGTACGACATAATTAAAGTTCAACATTCTAATTTAATTAAAACTTAAAAATGCCCTTACCAGTTGAACTTTAGTTAAATTAAGTTGAAAGAAACCAAAGAGAAAAGATGATAAAGTAATAAACTAACAAAGATCCTGATAGCAAACATTTCTACAGAGCATTAAAAATGTACTAAGTAATTTGAGTATTTAATACCGCTGGGATGAATGGGTAGCTCAATAGATGAGATTAATTCACCTCAGGGCTAAATACAGTTTATTTACAGTACACCGGTACATTTATAAAGTTCTAGGATATATATAGAGAATTACAGGAACACGTGGGGAAGGATTTCCCACACGATGCGTACAACAGAAAATCCACCGTCTTACTGATTTAATTCCCGGTTTCCCACCAAAGGAAACTAAACTAGTAATATGTCTGGTGGCGCCATCTAGTGGTCATCACAATAAATAAATAATAAATGAAACCATTTGTTACATCCCCCCTCTGGTTCCGACGGCGTCCCGACGAGGAACAGGAGTCTGTGGGACCTGTGGTGGACGGCCACGTTTACGAAGAGGAATAATTGGTACTGAGATAGGAGGACTATTTTCCGTGTTAATGTGGTGTTCCAAGATATTTGTTGCTTCTCTCTCTGGTTCGAAGATATTTTGGAAGGATTCCAACTGGAGGTTAAGTTTCTCCTTCTGGGCAGAGGTCAAACTTTCACCTTTCCCCTCTCTTAATTGGCAGGTGTTGCTGGACATCTTCACAGCTATGGACAGGGTGTCCAATTCTTTACCAAATGGGTACTTGTGGGTAGGATTGTCCCAGAAGTGCCAACAAGTATTCTTCACATCTAGAACCCAACCAGCAGAACTAAGAAAATCTGTTCCAAGAAGGGTTCTATTTCCCTTTGCCTTTGGGAGAATTATGAGTTTGGTCAAGACTGATCTCCCCTTTATCTCTACCATCACTTGGGTTCTGAGGGCCTCACCTGTGGTCTGTTGACCATCTGCCAAGCTCATAGCTAATGTGGTTTCCTGAAAGAGGAGTCCCTTATCCTTAAATACCTGGCACATCCTTTCCCCAGCAATTGAATGTGAAGATCCTGTGTCTGCACATACACGTCCCTTTATTCCACAGAAAGTTATGTCGATTAAGGTCAATCGATGGGCTTCTAATCTGAGCTGTGTAAGCATTTATGTGATTGATTGCTACATCTGTTCTTTGAGAGGAGTTGGGGTTGCAGGTAGGGCACCTAGACTTTATCACTCTTGTCTCCCAAAGCCATAGCATCTGAGAGGGGATCTCTACCTTGGTACTGGATGGGAATATTCCCTTTTGGGAAGGCATTCAGGTTTCCTGGGTGATAACTATCTTCCATGATTTACGGTTTCACTTGCCTTCACATGTCTCCTAGATCCACTGGGTAAGGAACGCCGGATATTGTCGAAAGTTTCCAGCTGATATGCTAACATTTCTGGGGAGATAAGTTCTTCTCAGATATCCAGGTAATGTTTCTTACACTCTGGAGAGCATCTCTTTTTCATTTGATCGGCAATCACCAAATTCTTCAAGCCGTCAAATGAATCAATTTTTAGCTCATTCAGCCAACCTTCAAAATACGCTCGGATTTCAAAATAATAATCTTTCCACGTCCCATTTGGGCTTTTTCTGTGAAGTGAAAACAGCTCCTGGAATTTTTCTGCGGTTAACTTGAACCGTTGCAGAAGCATTCCTCGAATGTGGGAGTAATCTCTGCATTTCTCCTCGGGCTCACGGGTAATGAGGGAGGTTACATCACTAGGTAAGGCACCAATGAGATAGGGGGGGATTCGCAGATCTTCACCAAGATCCAAAAGCTTCATTTCATTTGACGTTCGAATAAGGTGAGGAACAAGTCCATTTTATCAACTTCAGGATTGAATGTTGGTAACAATTTTTTTAATTCAATTTTTGCTTGGGGTTGGGTTTGCGGACCTACGACTCTTCGAGTCTCATTTTGCAGTCGTATTTTCTGCAGCTCAAATTCATGCAGTGTTTGCTCTTTTTGCTCGTTTTCCTCTTCTATATATGCTATTTGATACGATTCCATCAAAGATACATTTCACAAATTCAAGGTCTTCCTTATAAGCATCATTTGTTAAAATTTTTGTCCTTAATTCAATTATTTTTAGCTCTTCCCCATCAGACTCAAATTCACCTAACTCAATAGCAAGCTTAATGAGATCAGCTTTTTTTCCCCTTTCACAGAAATGACATGATTGAAAAAGTTTAAAAGCTGCAAATAAATAAAATAAATAAATAAGGTCAGGGCCTGATTGTCCACCAAAGCTCTTACAGATATGGGAATACACTTTAAAATGGGGCTAGCCTTAAAATCTTATAAATTATTATGCACTTCAGAAAACAATTTAAATGGGTCAATAAATTAATAACATATTCAAAATACCAACAAGGAACATTGATTCAAATAATTAAATAATACAAAGAAAATTTAGGAATCATCAGTTGTAATGATACAAAAATTCAATATGCAATGAAAATACTAATCAAAACTAAAATAATCAGGCATGTAATGCTACTTAAATTCAATATGAAATCAGTAAAATATCAAGCAAAATAATAATTATCAATGTGCAATTTAAAATATTAAACAGGAAATGTTATCTCAAGAAATAAATTAATATCAAGCAAAATAACAATAATCAATGTGCAATTCAAAATATTAAACAGGAAACGTTATCTCAAGAAATAAATTAATATAAAGCAAAATTAAGAATAATCATTTCATATATAAGAATACCAAAAAATTAATGAAATAAAATAATAAAATAAGATCATTCAAACGCAAAATTGTGTAATGCTACAAAAATTCAATATGAAATTCTTCTATAAAATATCAAGCAAAATGATTATTGAAATCAATATTCATGTGTAATATATATCAGGTAAGTTTAGTATATATCAGGTGTTCTGACACAGTCAATAACACTGTAACAGGAGGGTTGATATCACTTGTTTTTTTTTTTTTGACAAAAAAAAAAACACTCACCACACTGTAGCAGGGTTGCTATCACTTTTTTTTTTTTTTTGAAAATAAAACTCACCACACTGGAGCAGGATTTCTACCACTTATTTTTTTTTGCAAAACACACACACACACACAATATTGTAGTAGGTTTGCTACCACTTGTATATGAAAAATGCGCAAAACACTATTGCAGGATTGCTACCGCGAATTTTGAACACTAGCACTAACACTGTAGCAGGATTGCTGTAGCAAATTTTGAACACTAGCACTAACACTGTAGCAGGATTGCTATCGCGAATTTTGAAAACTTTCAACATGGAATAGATTTTCTTCTTTTTCTCTTCAGACAATTGAAGACAGGATGATTCACTTTGTCTCTTTCGATTTCCAGAGATTTTCGGCAGGACCGTAGACAGGTGATTTCAAAATGAAAAAGTATTCGGGGTTCATCTGTTGTTTTAGAAGGCTTGCGGCGCAATACCAATAATTTCTTCCGGGACGGTATGGTTTACAGAGCCGGCTAAATTTTCATTCCTCCATGGTGTTTCCTCACAGCGGCAGTTTCTGTTTCTATGGGGTCGATAGTCTTCGAGCCATGGGTTTGGACGCCAGTTTTAACACCGCTGGGATGAATGGGTAGCTCAATAGATGAGATTAATTCACCTCAGGGCTAAATACAGTTTATTTACTGTACACCGATACATTTATACAGTTCTAGGATATATATATATATATATATATATAGAATTACAGGAACACGTGGGGAATGATTTCCCGCGCGATGCGTACAACAGAAAATCCCCCATATTACTGATTTAACTCCCGGTTTCCCACCATTTGGCCCAAAAGCCCTCGTGCAGCTGAACAGCGTGACGTTAATATTCAATAAATCAATCAATCAACCCACCAGGGGGAACTAAACTAGTACTCTGTCTGGTGGCGCCATCTAGCGGTCATTACAATAAATAAATAATAAATGAAAACATTTGTTATAAGTAATATAATGCATGTAAGAAAAAATATCTTACAACGACTGTATATTGAATGTATTTATAAAAAAAATTTGCTTCAATTTTATTTTCGTGAATTCACCCACATTTTTTTTTTTACATTCATGAAAAATAAGTATAATTTCTTAGAACTTACAGTGCTCAGATTTTTCCCATTAACTTTGATTTTATAATTTAAAACTATTTTATTTTTATTTATTATTTTATTGTTATTTATTGCGTAATTCCAGTACAGTTATTTTTATGAAACGATTATTTTACGCACATCTGTGATTTATGAATTTTAGTTATATCCGAAAGAAAATATTTTCCTTTTTCTGATGCAGAAAAATAAGTATTTGCCTTGCATTATTGCATTGAAACGATAACGAATCAATGTCGATTAATATACAATTTTTCAAGCAACTTTTATGAACTGATTGTGAAGAAAGAGCAATGTTCTAAACAAAATTCTTTTCATGTATATGAAGCAATAATATCCAAATTTTATTTTTTTTTAAGTTTCCTTTTAACCGAAAAAAATGAGTTATGTTTTCTTCAAAAGAAATCTAGAGTATTTTCTATTATAAATTTTTTTTAAACACTAAAAAACATAAATAAAAGGATAATAACAAAAGAAGGAATGATAGAAAATTGATTCTTAATGACGCGACCCATGAAACGGCAACTGTTTTTATTTTTAATGAGTCACACAAAATATATTCATATTAATATATATAAGTTCATACTAAGAATCAATTCCATGAATGTAATTAAAATTATTAAGAAAATTTCTGAATGATCCCGCATTAATTTAGTTTTTTTCCGAAAAGTTGCTGTTTACTTAATACGTAATAATGCTAACTCCATTTTGGTATTTACTTTTTATTTGATTGTTAAGTTCCTAAGTTTGTTCAATCGGGCATTCATATCCAAGTAGCCATTGGATTATCTAATTATAGTATGACAGTTGTTTTATCTTCAATTGGAAATATATATTTTAAATTTAAATAGCAATTTTTGAACTGTTGTTAAAAATTGAGATAATTTATTTTACTAGTGCAGTGTGTGTGTGTGTGTGTTCATATAGGTATAACATTTTATCTATTCTTGGTATTTTAATCTCAATACTAATACTTAATATTTTTTTTCATTGAAATAAAAATAACGAGTTGGATTTTCTGTTGTGCAAATACTTTTTAAAAAACAGAATGTGTTTATAGGGAGAAAAAGGCGAAAGAGGAGATTTTGCTGGTCAAGAAGGTCGAAAAGTGAGTATTATTAGAGCACTTAAAGGCTTTCCAGTTCTTCATAAATTTTTGGTTGTCAATTTATACGGGTGAATTCAAGCGAAAAATTTGTTATTTATTTTTGTAGCATCATGCATATCTAAAAATTAAGTTTCATTCATATAATTGATATTCAATGCATCTTTTTTAACTCATTTATTCTAACCTGTAAAAAATTTGGTTAAATTAAAAGTTGAAACACAAGTAAAATAATTTGTTAATACTTATGACGTAAATATATCATTAAATACATTTGTCACCTCTTCCACACATAACATAATGTTTATACAATCGAAAACAGTAAATAAAAATATAATGTATAATTAATGATTAAAATACATTGATATCTACCGTTTAATTTTTAATTTTAAAAAATCAAACTGGATGTTTTAATGTTAAAATGTTACAATTCCATTGCCACTCTGTAGCTCTACACATATTTTGCCTCTCTTCAGGGCGATAGAGGAGAATCTGGCAGACCTGGAGAACCTGGCCTCCGAGGAGAACGGGTAATAAAAAACTTCAGTATTTACTGTTCCATACATTTTTATACATTTAAAATTTTACGCCATACTGCTTGAATAATTCAATTCAATTCTTTCCAAATGTTTGATTTTATTAAAAAGAGAATACAGTTTCAGAATAAGATAGCTCAAAACATCTGTTCTCTCTCCACTGCATTGTAATTTTTTTTATCAATAGCATTTGAAGAACAGTCGATGTGTTTGAAATGTGTTGAAGAGGTTTTGATAATGTTTTCAAAAACAGTCTATAAATTGGATCTTTAGTTTTTTCTGATAATAAATATGTGTCTGAAGGGCATACATGCATTTTACTGCTGCAACATGGCTTTTAAACTCGAAATCCTCTTGAAAATATCGACTTTATATAACACTCATGTTCAAAATTAAGAGGATTTTCAGATTTGGTCCATTATATCTGGAACTATTTGGCAGGTTTTAATGAAATTTGGTTTGTAAATAGGGTTGATATAATACAAAAAAATAATCATTCAACAGTTATAATACTTATGCATGATCGTGCGTAACACTCATCGAAGTCGGAAGGAATGAAACAATGGTTGCAGAATAGAACCAAAAAAAGGGGGGGTTATAATAAGGTTTCCTCTTACAGATATACAGGCCTCGCATCGTAGTTTTATACTAAAAAGAGAGTTTTTGTTGCAATTGGTCCCACTTTGTTCAGAAATACTGTTTTCAGGCCCTGGGTGGTTTTCGGAAGGAGTTGCAATTGCCCTCCCTAGAGCTGCTCAGCTCCCCAGGTATGCTTTATAGAGTTGTGTCTGGAGATCTGACTAGCTAATTAGTTAGGTGAATATCCTCACTTTCCAGAAATTTGTCAACCAGATGAGCTTTATGTTGCCTGGCGTTGCCATCCATTAAAATGAAATCAGGGCCAACTGCACTCTGAAAAGACAAACATGGGATTCATCCTTATACCTCACAGCAGTCACAGCGCCTCTTTCAAAGGCATGAAGTTGTGTGGAGCCAACCCTACGTGATGCTTACCCAGACCAACAAGCTTTCGATGCTCTAATGGTCGTTTTCTTGGACGCTGGAGGGTAGGTAGCGGGGCCCTGATTCTCATGAGAAAATATGGCGAAATGGTTACTCTGAAACGAGCCTCATCATTGAAAAGAACAGCCACCCATTGATCCACGCTCCAATCTCTATAATATCTGAACCATTTTAAATTGACTCTCCTGTTTGCAGAAATAATCGGGTCTCCAACAACAGGTCTTCTTGCAAACAGCCGTCACTCATGAACCTCAGGTTCTTATGGACACACGAGAAAGCTGAGAAGCTGTAATATACATGTTACGCCTCACTATAACGGACAAATTGCGATCCTCTCTGGCCTCCGTGGCTCTTGGATGACCTTGCCCAGCCTTTCTGTCGACGGATCCGATATCCTGAAACTGCCTCCATAAGCTAAACATAACGCCGGGCGTTTAATTGAATTCTCTAAAAATCTGGATTTCAGACTGACCTGCTTCTAGCCTACCCACAATACCCCTAAACGTTACTCAGTTTTACTGTTTGAATTTTCATTTCACTGATTGCTGCAAAAAAACACCAAGACATTTGGCGAGATGTGCTAGAGAACGAAATGCAAATTTTGCGCACTTTAAATCATGCATTTAAAAAACGCGCACTTATAAATCATGTTCCTTGACTATTTCAGATCCCCCGCATGCACTTACGTATTCGGTGTACAAGATTTGCATTTTTGTTTCGAAGCAATACTTTTACATTTCGTTCAATTCTTTTCATGGAATTCAATAAAATACGCGAACTCTCTTAATTTTGAGCTCCACGATATAATACATATTTATATGAAGCGAAGTGGCCGGTGTTGTTGTATTCGAATAAGCTGAGAACCTCAGATTGCGTTTTGCTCTTCTTTATTTTCAGATGAAACATCAAAAGCGTTACGACTTCACAAAAGCATATGTTCACACAAAGACATAAAACTGAAGCTATTTACACATATTCAAGACGACGAGCTAGAGACAAAAACTGCGACAATTTCATGGCGAAAGCAAAACAGACAAAGAGAAACAAGCGGCAATAATATCCTACATGACAAAACACAAAGACAAAGAGTGCGATAACACAAGATTTTCGCTTTATATACCGGCAGTGACAACCACGGGATTATTATGTAATAGTAGCTCTGATTGGTTAAAATGGGTGCAGGGATTTCAGATACTAGTTGATTACGATTAAGATTAAAGCGTTAGTTTTGAACCAAAGAAAAAAGAGTTAATTAAAAGGATGCTAGAGGTAATTATTACATTTATATATATATATATATATATATATATATATATATATATATATATATATATATATATATATATATATATATATATATATACACTCTGTCGCAAAAATATATGCACCCAGAAGAAATCAGGCTACAATCACGAAACTCGGCAAGAATGTAGTCTGGTAAGAGATATGCAAATGATTAAAATTTCGAAGCCAATGAGACAAGGCTAAGTGTGCTATGCGCATATTAGTTGCGCAACTGAGAGAGTTTAAAAGCATGAGTACGAGCGCCGTACGGCTATCCAAACGAATCTGATGACTTTTTGATAGACGATATTGAGACTTAGGATGCCTCTAAGACGTAACCGGCGGCAGTACGAGCAGCTGACGGACTTTGTAGGGGCCGTATAATAGGCCTCAGAGAAGCAGGTTGGTCGAATAGACGTATCGGCCGCCACCTCGGTCGGAGCGATGTGGTAGTTGCTCGGTGTTGGCAACAGTGGATCACAGAAGGTAGAGTGTACCGTCGCGGAGGGTCAGGACGTCAGGAACACAAATGATCGCGAGGATCGTGCAATCAGAAGAGTGGCCACTTCGGCACCAACAACGTCGCTAGCATCGATTCAACGCCACTTACCTCCTTCCAGACATCCAGTGCCATCAAGAGAAACCATAAGGGAGACGACTGACCGAAGTTGGCTTGAGGAGCCGACGTCCGCTAAGACGCTTACCACTGACCCCACATCATAGGCAGTGTCGACTGGATTTTGCCGACCTCGGGCAGCTTGGAGTGTGACAGACTGGAGACGTGTCATCTTCAGTGATGAATCCCGATTCAGTCTCAGTGCTGATGACCACCGCACACGTGTCTGGAGGCGCACCGGCCAGCGGTCCGATCCGGCATTTATTGTCGAGCGGCAGACAGCAATTTCACAAGGTGTGACAGTGTGGGGAGCAATTTCTTGGGACACACGATCATCTTTAGTGGTCCTTCAAGGCACTTTGACAGCTCGCAGATACGTGGACGATATTTTAACGCCGATTGTGCTACCCATGCTATCAAGTCGCCCAGGTGCCATTTATCAACAGGATAATGCTCGTCCACATACTGTGCGACTCTCCCAACAATGTCTTCAAGGATATGACGTCCTAACATGGCCTGCCAGGTCACCAGATCTTTCGCCAATAGAGCATGTCTGGACGCGTTGGGAAAGTAACTGCAGCCGTCCCGAGATACAGGAGAATTAACTGCGCAGATGCAAAGACTATGGCAGGATCTTCCACAGGGGGTCATAAGTGATCTAATTGAATCGATGCCACGCCGAATTTCGGCTTGTATAGCTGCCAGAGGTGGCTTTACTACTTACTGATTTTTAACCTTTTGCAAGCTGTAACCGCTTAATAAAATGATATTTTGTTCTGAATTTTTAATCATTTGTTTATTTTCATATACACTACATGCATACCAAATTTCGTGAATGTAGCTCAATTTCTTCTGGGTGCATATATTTTTTTGCGACAGAGTGTATATATGTGTGTGTGTGTGTGTGTGTGTGTGTGTGTGTGTGTGTGTGTGTGTGTGTGTGTGTGTGTATAATTACAAAATTAATTTTTTTGTTTTTCGACAAAAATTAGCTTTAAAATTTTTTATCCAATCCCTATACTTGGAATAATGTTAATTTATTCCGATTTATTACCATCAGGCTAAGAGTCTAAGAGATTAGAAATTTTGAAATTCGATTGCTTAAAAAATTTGATATTGGATTAATAAATTTCCTTTAATTAACTAAGTTTTGTTTCTTTTCTTTTTTTTTCTCTACAGGGTTTCCCAGGTACTCCAGGTGAACGAGGACAACTGGGACCAGTTGGATTACCAGTGAGTTAAAATTGAATCGGAATAATTTTAAGTTATGGGGTCTTAAATGATATTCCATTATGAACAATGACTGAAAATAATAGCTTATTTATCTGTAACTAATAAAATTTTAAATGTTTTCTCGGTACACTTTATCGAGAGTGATTATGAGCATAGGGAATAAATACGCCTAGAAATATAACATTTCCATGGTGTTTCTCAGAATTTTTTTATGAAAGCAGTGACTTTAACTAATTAATTATATCAAAGTCCAATATTTGATTATCATAAGCTAAGCCAATATTTAAATATAATATGTAAGATAAAAAATCAATATAAAATTTATGATAATGTAAAACAGTAATATATATTTCTAGTCGAACACTTAGATTATTACTTAAATAATGAAAAGAGATTTTCAAAAATAATAAAGCATGCTATATAAGAATAAGTGAAGTGAAAAGGAAAATAAACGTATATACTAACTTATTATTCAAATGTAGAGGATTTTTAGATTATTAAAATTCTAGAGTAATTTATACTCTTTTGTGTGTGTTTATTACTGCCATTTGATCTGTGAACCTGTTTTTCGTAGGGTCCAACTGGAGCTCCTGGAATTAGAGGCTTACCTGGACCTAAAGGAGATCAGGTACTGAAATATTCTTAAAGCACTGATTCTTAATTATGTTCTTTTCAGGCAGAAGGGATAGAAAAGGATTCATGTCTTCCGAATCGTTTTTTTAATTGTGTCATTCGAAATTTATACAGAAAGTAAATTCCCCGTGGTTTTTAACATGATCAAAACGCAATAGATTCAAAAAATTTATAGGAAGAGATGCAGCTACTTCTCAATCACTTTTCAGCATAAAAATCAACCAAAACTGTAGCATGTGTTATACCGTCAGATCACTTTTTGTATTCCTGTATCGTAGAAATCTTCTGCCTACGATCGGAGCCACCGTGTGATAACTATCTTTGTCACTGAGAAAATATTGAATGGAAAGGAATTTCTTCAGGTGAAAGGAAAGCAGGAAATCATTGACATTTATATTGGATTAAGAGACCGGATCGTGAAACCCTTTCCAGCAGAATTTGTGTAACTATGTTTTGTGAGCTGCTCCATGTGTAGGCAAGTGTTTTGTACATGGTCAACACATCACCGAATCTAAATCTCTTGTTCTTTATAGCCAGCCGCATTTCTGACTTGTTGCACAGTGTTAGTATAAAAACTTCACCTCGAACCCCACCTCGTAGTCAGTGATAGTAGGAATGAGAGACAACAATGACGTTTGATGGAAACTATCGGAAAATTCCAATTGGCGCATACGATAGGCAACACCGCTACATACACCGTTCGCATGTTCCAGGAACATCGTTCGCAATATGATATCCAATACTTCATATTCATTCGTGATGCCAACTGTTGGTAGTGTGAGAAACTTACATTCCGAATCACCCCCTTGTGTATGTTATAAATTATCCAATTCTATCAATGTACTCATCCCTTGACGTGGTGTGGAAGTATGGAAAGTGAGATGCCAATTCAGGTATCATATTTTTGACTTGACTAAGGCTCAAAATTATGAAGTCTATCTCCAATAGTCCTCGTGTTATTCTGAATGGGACTTTATGAAAAAATCAGTCAGTCGACCCCACACAGAATAATATTTTGAATAATTTATGTGTATTGAATTCAAAATAAATACCTATTTTAGCTGCACGGACTAGTGAAAGCCTTTCACTATTCTACTGTAGGAAACTGCAACGAAATTATAATGATTCTAAAATGAATCCCTTTGAAATCCGCGATCATTTGATTTAAGTAACAGTGCTATAGTAATAATGAAGTCAAAGATATCTGTGATTGTGATTTTATAGTTGTTCTTTAATACATACAATGTAAAACTAACGATTTAATCTTTTATATATATATACCATTTAAAAATAAACCAAGTTTTTCTATGATACATTTATAGCGTTAAGGTATCCGACTACGTTCGGAGAACTTTTTTTGAAAAACTGCAAAATGTAAAAAAAATCTTGTTGCATTATAAGATTCATTTTTCTTAATAACATACAAAATTTCAGTTAAAATTAAATACCGGAACACACTTTTTAATAAATTTAAAAATTTTACAGAAATTTTAATAAAATTTTAATATTTTTTCAAACACTCCTACTTCGTAAAAAATCTACATATTTCAAAGTTTTTTATTGCAATTTACTTCTTGACCATCTTACTAGAGAATGACCTATTATATTTAGGTTTGTTAACTTGAGTCAAAAGTTATCATGAATCGAACTTACTAATATCATTTTTCGACAAATTTTTTCTGTTTCTTTATAAAAACATGAGCAATAATAATACTAATTATTATTATTTTACTAAGTCCATAGGTCATTCTCTAGAATATACATTCAAAAACAATTGTACAAAGTTTCACTTATGTGCCTTTATTAGATTTTAAGATATCATGTTTGAAGTATAGACATTTTATCAAAAAAACAGTTTTGATAAAAACACATTTAAAGAATTTAAAAAGACATAACTATTACAAAAATGTATAATTTTACCTAAAATGCTCCAGATTTATATGTTACACCTTCATGTTTTTCAGTATTTACAACTTTTCTCTTTATAATAGCTCGAATTTTTTTTCTTGTAACTTTTGCACTGGGAAAAGAGTGTCATTTTGAGTCCTCGATACGAGTTTGATCAATGGCTGCATAACCTCGTAAAGTGTAGGACCCAATTTTTATATCTAGGGCTTCTAATACAGACAATAGCCCAGTAAAACCTTTGTTAAAGTTTATTACAGCTATATAAGATCCCAGAGAAAATGTTTGAAGTTCTACAAATATTTCTTTTGGAACTACGTTCCATAGACATCCGTTGAATGCCTCATTTGCATTCTGAGTCTTCCCATGAAGGCATTTCCTCAAAAGAATTTGATCACATAGCTGAAGATATGTCGGCTTAATTTTGTTAATAATATTACCTAAAATGGAATGGGAAGACCAGCATTTTTGTCGTAAAACACTTTGCCAGCAGATTGTGCTCGCTGGTAGGCACACCAGCTCTCGGAGCCCAATGGACACTGACCATGCATGGGATTGCTTTTACCGGAACAACAATGATAAAAGGCTGCAATCACTGCCCTTTGCATTTCTTCCAAATTACCAATGTTGCTCCCAATAGCAATACCATAATAATTCTGAATTTTGTCTATAAAAAGTTTGCCCTTACCTCCAAGTCCTTTTTCCTTAGTTTTTAAAATTCTCAGTTTGCTCTCTCTTTTGAATGTGCCCTATACACTCATATTTTCTTACGCTATCTATTCCATAGATATCCTTAACAGCTAAAGGACTTTTTGAGTCGCCGTCACCATAAAATTCTACATATTCAAGTTTCCTGGTTTCACGGGAACGCTCAAATAGTCCATATACTCCGACAGACTCCATGCTTCCAGTTGATCCCTGATGATTGCACGAGCATTGGTGTTTCTTTACATGTTTACTTTTTCCTGAACTCTTTGATGTGTTACAGTTTCTACACCATTTCGACATCACTTCTAAATCCAGGACTTTGCCTGTGTCAATTGAAAGAACAGCGACACAGCCATTTAATGATGAATGTCCCCGTCTTTGCCATGTACCATCGACTGAAACTCCACATTCCGCAACATCTGAAATGTTTTTCAGTTTCCTAACTTCATCAGCAGCTTCAGTCATATCATTCTTTGATGCGACAGAAGCAACATTCAATAAGATTTTTTCACAAGACCTGTATGCAGCTTTTGACAGTGAAGGAATGTTCAAACTGGCACACAGTTTCTTCGAAGATGAATGGTCTTTTCCAATTAACATTCCCCACACAAACTGCAAATTTTTGTCGTTCATTTTATTTGTTTTTCTTGTACTTTGAAAAGCATACACAAACATACAGTTTTTGCACTTCAAAGTCATACCTGAAGATAATCCAAATATTGAATCTTCTCTCAACTGAAGATTCACTGACAAACAGGAGTGACAACACAAACAACTGAATACACTGTGTAGAATTTCCACATCAAAGATTCGATTCTCTGACACTTTATCATCTTTAGATGGAATATTTTCAAAAGAGACAGATGTGGTCTTCAACTTCTGCTCACTTACTGTTGGTACATCCAATGGCTTGGTACGTTCTGTGAAACGATTTCCAATAAATTTTCGCTTTTGCGAACGAGATTTATTCTTGCGATTTCGCATATCAAATAATAACGAGATTATATTACGTAGTATTAAAATACTTTAAATGTTAAATTACGTGAAAAAAATAGAAAGAATTTTAGCAAAATGATTCGAGAAAAGCCACAGCAAAAACGTAGACAAACAATACTTTCAAATGAAATCAGAATTATCGTTGCCACTTTCTTCAAAACAAAATTCAATACTAAAACAATGGGGCTAAAAGATAGATCCTTCTGCAAGTAAAATTACTCAATTTCAGATGAAAAATTACATAAAAATACACAAAATACGATTACAGAATACGACTTCCGGTTTCGAAACCGCAGCTTCCGGTTGTTTTTGATGAATATGACTTGTTTTAAAAATGCTGTAACTTTTTTTCTAATTACCGTACAAACAAAACAAGAACAGTTTTAGAAAGCAAATCGTTTGAATTTTAATATTTAGCCAAAAAATAAAAATTGAATTTTTCGCCAAAATTGACGTTTTTAACGTAGTCGGATATCTTAAGGTATAACATGCCCTACTTTTTAAGTAAGGAGCCAAGTAAAGATCCTTTAAGTTTCACTTGAAGAAATCTTAGTTTCCTTATTACTTATTTTTAAGTAATAGTCCCATCATTTCTTAACAAAACTACTAAAAGATCTGTCACTTATTTTCCAATTGTTAATTTAGTCTAAATTATTTTTCGAGCGCTGGGAGATAACATAAGTTAAGTGCAATAATAATTTATTTCAATTATTCAACTAATGTTTAGAGGACCTTTTTTTCTGTACGTTCAAGTAAACTATTTCCCTCGTATTTTCTTGTCTCGGATAACTATGCAAGTTACATTAATTTTCGTCTTTCATAACCAATTTCTAAATTTTTCTTACTATCAAATGAAGCTAACATTATAGCAATGAATTTTAAATGAATCAAGAACTTGACGATTTTTAAAGTATTTTCGCATTTTAGTATGAAATATGAATTTTTATATTGGATCGTTTCAATTTCTTGAAAGTGACATAACAATTCAATCGCGAAATATTTTTATTTCTTTATTTTAGGGTATCCCAGGAGAATCAGGAATTCCAGGTGAACCTGGTCAACCTGGTGAAGCGGTAAGTAATTCTCCATTGGATTGTTTCATCACTCGTTTCTCATCGCTGAATGTTTATTACATTTATTAGGGTTTTGAATCCATCTCATCATATTATGATTGCCATTGTTTCTAATGAATAATTTTCTTCGTTTACTAAAATTACATCAGTAAAGGAATTTTTGCTTCCTTTCAGGGTATTCCAGGAGATAGTGGACAGGATGGAGCAAAGGTAAGTTTAAAATAGGAGAGAACACATTGTGAAAAAAGAATGCTTTTACCTACTTAGTCTATACTAGTTACGTTTTTTAATGACAGTCAAACAATCAAATCAATAGCCCATCTAATAACTAAAGCTCATTTCTTTAGGATTTCATAATGACTCACTCTAATTTTTCTAAATTCAGCAAAGAATATTCAGTAATAGGATCTTATGATTTTTCCCCATTTTAATAAAATCAAAAATGTTTCCTACCCATGCAAAATGAAAGAAATACTCGTCAATGTGCATTATTTTTACGAAAAAACTGCACAGATGCTATATGCAGCCATTCCGCTTGCATTCTTCAAGGAATTTCCATCTTTTTACAAAACATAAAACGCACCATTGAGTGAAGCTATTTCTTTAAAATTCGGCTTAGTTTTCTACAGAATTTTTTTAATTCATGGCATTCTTTTAATAATGCAGGTAACACAAAAATAAAAGGAATATATATTTCTTTTTTAGAGGAATCAATTGAAATTGCATCCTGTTTAAGATGTTCATAATGTATTTTCGTTTAAAATATATAGATACATTTGTTGTAGCAAGCCTTGAAGTAATTTTACTTTGATGGATTTTACTGATTCACAAATCTCCTTTGGAATTTCGCTTTCTGAAATTCTTAAAGTATACGAGTTGATATGATTACGCTTTCAAACATTATAACTTAATAGATACCGTGTATATATGCTATACTGCAGTAAAAAAATGAGACTCTTTAACTGAAAATACTTGCTGAGATACTATAAAATAATTTGCTTAGTGAATTTTAATCTGAGATTTAAAATTCGGTTCGAGGCGCGTCAAACTTTTTATATACTTTACGCATAGAGTTTGAATATATTAGTTATTTTTCGATTTAAATATAAGCATGAGTTAAATTCAAATGCAAATATATTTCCTAAATAAAAAATAATAATACATATTATGGTAGGGGAGTGCAAACGTGTTAGATTCTGTACTAATAAAAATCAAACCTAACTTTCCCTTTGCTTAATTAAATCTCAAAATTCCATCATGGAAGGGCGTTGAAGTTGGATGAGGTCAAGTGTAGTCCTCGTCGTTTACCCGTGGTTCAAAATTACAAGGTCTGTCGCCACTAGACCTTGACAAAAAAATCAATATTAGCTATTCAAATAAAGAGAGACATGACACAACATCTCCCTTCAAAATCTAGTTTTATTCTGAATAGTGATTACATTAATCAAAGCAATAAATTAGAAGCGAGCGCACTCTGGCACCAATATAGACAAATCAAAAAAAGGAAAGTTTTGCTTCACCTTCGTATTGCTTCAAAGTGAGACGTAAATGAACACCTTAACGCATTTGCCTGTGTCTGACACGGGTGAATGTTACTGGAAAACCATGCCCGTATCCTGCCCGGCTTGCACATGCCCGGGAGATTTTGAATCCCCCGTTATTTTATTTCTATTGCCCGTCTGAGAGCCATTCTAGTAAAAATACACCCACCTACAGTTCAAGTTCTAGGTTTAACCCATTTTCCGTTCCCTAGTCACCCTCCCAGAACTGAAATTGCAAAAAACAACTTACACTATATCTATCTATTCATTTTTTGTCAAGATTTCTTAGAAGTTTTCCCAAAAAAACTCGTGCTTTAAGGGGTTAAAATCAAATTAAATCAAGCCCGTTGTTTAATGCTTGAAGAATAAACTAAACTTACAGATCTTAATAAATGTACACTGCTGGACAATTGCTAAGGACGGATAACACTATCATCCATAGCAACCACAAAATGAAAGGAAGCAAAATGTGGAAAATTAGAATAAGTGCGAGATATTAGTAAGAAGAAGTATGAGTATGCAAATTTTTTTTCCACGTCTGTTCATCACGTGATAGCGTTCATTAAGAGCTTTAAAGGTTTTGACGCGTGTGGACGGTTATTATTTCAAGTCAAAGTTTTACAGGAAAGATTTAATAGACGAACTTAAAATTTTTGGCATGTCTTCCCGACATCACATAGATGATTTTATGCGTGGCCGAATTATTGGAAAGATCGAAGAAGGGCGAAAAATAACAGATGTTGCCAGGGAGTTCGACATCGCTCACAGCGTTGTTTCACGGCTGTGGAAGTCATTTAAAACTACTGGAATGTGTAGTAGACGGCACGAGGGAGGTCGTGTTAGAAGTACGACGCCTGCAGAAGACAGATATATCGTCCTATTAGCAAAAAGGAACAGGCGCACCACAGCTCAGCAGGTGGCAAATCAGTTTCTTGCTGCCTCAGGAAAGCAGATCTCCCGAAAAACTGTTGCCAGACGTTTGAGGGGAGGAGGACTATACACACGCAGACCTGTTGTGTGTGTCCCATAGACCAGACAGCACCGTACTGCCCGTTTGCAATGGTGTCGTGAGCATCACAATTGGACTGAACAGGACTGGGCATGCGTACTATTCTCAGATGAGAGTAGGTTCAGTCTGTTATCGGATTGTAGACGCCAACTGATCTGGCGCGAGTGGTACTGCTTATCGTCCAGAAAATATCCAGGAAAAGGACCGATATCCGACATGCAGTATCATGGTGTGGGCCAGCATCATCATCAATGGCCGCACGCGCCTACATGTGGTTGCGAATGGGACTATGACGGGAGAACGATACATTGATGAAGTTCTACTTCCTCATGTTCGTCTTTTCCGTGGTGCTGTCGGTGATAAATTTGTTTTTATGGACGACAACGCAACATGTCATAGAACACTCGCTGTTCAGGATTGTCTAGACAGCGAGGGTATTCAACGTCTCGTATGGCCAGCGCGTTCTCCAGTTCTAAACCCCATTGAAAATGTGTGGGATGCTTTGGGGAGGCAAGTTGCTGGTCGAAACTATCCTCCGACAAACAAGAACACCCTCATCCGTGCACTCACACAGGAATGGGATAAATTGCCTCAACAGGTGCTGGATAATGTTGTGCAAAGTATGGTACGACGTGTGGAAAGTTGCATCACACTCCACGGTGGACATATCCCGTACTGATACCTTTTTTTAAGGTGCCTGCTGTCTTTTAGATGCATTGTTCCATTTCTCCTTACGCAGATCAAATGAACATTTTTTTTCTTTCAGTTGTTTCACAGCTTTTGTACTTTCCAGAACAATAAATATTCTTTATTCTAATGTCTGAACAGTGTGGCAACTATATTTTATTCTACTAGGCCTCAAGTCTCGCTTAATATTATGCTACATAGCAATTTGTGATACGTCCTTAGCAATTGTCCAGCAGTGTATTATTCTTATTCACTTTTTTTACAGGGAGAACCTGGAACGCCGGGTTTACCAGGACCTCCGGGATCTCCTGGATTACCAGTAAGTGAATATTAATCATTCCGAATAAATAATTAATATAATTATATGTAATCATTCCGGATAAATATAAAATGCAATGAACCATTCTTGATTATTGTACTGTTCTAAAACAAATATAACATTGTTATTCTTTTTCCCCCCATGATTCTGTAGTCTTAGCGAAGGAGAATGTAATTTTTATACTCTGGTGTTCAGTATTATGAAACAAAAATAAAAGAGAAATTTAATATACGGGGCATATTTTTGTCTTCTGCAGTTTGCACCATTCACAAATACACTCTACAACAACAACAACAAAAAAACGACGCACCAAGAACGAGTTATCCAATAGACAAAAATTTTTTGGTAGAAAGATAATATACGAAACAGAAAATGATTAAAATTTCAGAAAAATTGAATGAAACATTTCAGAGGTACAAAGTAAGGAGCTCAATAAGGCAGCGCTTCTCAAACTGTGGGGCGCGCCCCCCTAGGGGGGCGTGATAACTCTAGAAGGGCGTGCGAGCATATTGAAAAGTCAAAAAAACAAAAGATTATTTCAAAAAATTATTAATTTTTTGAAAGTAAAACAAACAAAACACATTCTGTCATAATGAAAAAAACATTTACACAGATATAATACACTTATAAATGTATCAGTACTGCACAATGAACTTTATAATTATCTTAACAATACTGAGTGAAGAACAAGTTTAATAATTACTAGTGACCGCACGAATTAGTCTTATATGAAATTATATACAAAAATTAGTGCGGCTTATAATTAATCCCTGAACTATAGATTAAAACTTACGCGATTCCCTTCCCATTGCCACCGTTTTGCGCGTATGCACGCATATGTGTTGTATTTTTGGGGAGGGAGAAAGAGAGAGAATATATATATAAATCCTCTGAAGTAAGTAAATCTTTCTCAAACAATGTTAAGATCATTTTATCGCATTCCAAAGTCTTCGAAATAATTTTATGGATAGTAGTGAACATATTTTGGACAGACGTATATATACGTCAGGGGAAATTTACGCACCGGCTGAGCGAGACGTTTATATACGCCGGTGGCGAAGAGGTCATATTGTAGCTTTAGTGTTAAAGTCTCGTATTATCGAATTCAACAGACCATTATTGTACGGAGGGGGGCGCGACGGAAATTGTGATTGAATATTGGGTCGCAAGTATTGAAAGTTTGAGAAGCACTGCAATAAGGTGTTGGCCCACCTCTAGCCTGAATGCAAGCTGCCACACGACGTGGCATAAAGTGATAAAGCCCCCTGATGGTCTCCTGGGGTGTTTCTTGCCGAATTTGTTCAATTGTCGGGCAAGGTCATTAACATACCCTGGTAGATGCAGTCGTCTTCTCATCACATCTCATACATGCTCGATTGGAGGGAGATCTGGCGTTTTGGCTGGCCAAAGAAGTGTTTGACAAGCTGTAAGATAGTTCAGGGCAACACGTGCCGTATGTGGTCTGGCATTAATTTACTGAAAAATAAGATCAGGGTACTGCAAAAGAAACGGCAGCAAAACAGTTCGCAGAATATCGTCGATGTACCGCTGTGCTGTAAATGTACCTCTAATGACGACCAAAATGATCCTTCTGTCAAAAGAAAAAGCACCTCGGACCATAACTCCTGAATAATGGTCTGTGTGGTGTGCAATAGTGAAAGCAGGATCGGAATGCTTCCCTGGGCGTCTCCAGACACGTCTTCTATGATAGTCCTGACGCAGTTGGAAGCGGGATACGTCATTAAACACTATACGTCCCCAGTCAGCATGATTACAACCTGATCGAGGCAAGAACCACTGTAATCTGTCTCGACAGTGTGCAGGCGTGAGTGGCAGGTGACGTAGCGGTCGGTACGAGCGTAAATTTTGCTCTATCAGCAGTATATGAATGATCATGGTGGTTGATAACGATGAATCAGGCGCTGTGACAGCTGATCTGATAATCAATGTCCTCGGGATCTGCTGTAGCCATAGGTTGACCACTACCATCATGACGCTGAAATCTACCACTGTACACCCATTCTTGCCAATATCTTCTAATCGCCGTATCGCTTTGACCCATATGACGCACGATTCTTCGATTTGCCCAATCCAATGATATGACCTCTTTCAAACTCTTTCAGTTGTTCGTAAGGAGCTTGAATCATGCGGCGAGGTATTGTTTCAGTCGTTGAAAGGTATCCTAGATCACAATGCAACAGAAATATTCACCTTCAGATTGAGAATCGCTTCTTATAGACACCTGCTGAGTGCTCAGTTCCGATGCTCTGTAGTTTCCACTATTCATTCATTGAATACCAAATTTTTATCATTTGCATGTTCGGTAGAAATGTCTTTTCATACGAAATTTTATTTCATTTGAGTACCTCCTTCTTGGTGCGTCATTTTTTGTTATAGAATGTATATAAGAAAAATGGAACTAAAGCATTTCCCTTTATAAATGCACAAATAAATTAGTTTCGACGATTTAACTTAAATCGCCGATGAAACCGCTGAAACGTTTTCCATGAATGAAACAGTATTTATGGTGAGTGTTATTACACTTAAAGATTCATTTGACTCTATGTCTCTCTCTCTCTGGAATCTAAATCTAAATAAGGTTTTCGTATGAAACCAGACGTATAACTACAACCATGATTATTAGAAACAGGAGAATTCTTAAACATTTTGTCTTTTGACAGGGTCAACAAGGATCTCAAGGAATTCAAGGAATTCAAGGAGAAGAGGTAACGTATTCAGAAGATGTTTTTTTGAAAAAAATCTTTATATGCATTTACCGATGGTATTATTAAATAATGTTGTATATATGATGCCATATTAGGGACGTAAAGGATCGAAAGGAGACGCTGGCCCAAAAGGACCAGATGGGTTACCTGTAAGTGTCAATTTTATGTTATTTATTACCCTATTTAAATGTATATATAACTCTGAATAAAATTTAAATGTATAAAACTATCATTCGAATAAATGAATTTTTCTTTAATATTACCATCATTAATATAAATATTAAACACATTTTAATTAACAATATTTTGTTAAAAAACACATAATTTTGCTGTTTCAAATCAACTTAGTTAAGAAACACTTAGAGACAAGATTGTTACCTTTTTCAAATTTAGTTGTACATCATACGACTCAACAATGCCATAATTGCCTTAATATTGCTATTGATATAAGTTTATGAAATTAATGGGAATTTTTCTTTGTAAGAAAAGTAATGCTAAGTCTTACGCCATATATATTTTAAACAAAAATTTCATATTAAATATGATAACAGTCACATGTTCATAAATATGAATATAAAACAAAGATATTTCCAGTCAAAAACCCAATTTCTTACGGGTTTTTGTAAAAATTAAGCCAAAACCTAGACACATCTCATTTGCTTGTATTAAATAAATGTTGAAATATTAGAAGAATCTCTAATCAATCCTAATAGCCTTGAAACGTCTTTCTTTAATAGCTCAACATCATTTAAATTTGAAGTATAGAATCTACTTATATATATATATTTTAAGGTGACTGCCTACCTTCTCTCTCTCTCGCACCCAATTTTTTTATAAAAACAAATTTTTCAAACAAATTGAGTGTTTTTAGGAAGAAAAATAAAAAAAAATATGTAAATACATAAAAAAATTTAAATAAATATTGTACTTTTTTAGAAAAATCAGTTGTTTTCAAGGAAATTTTACTAAATTTTTACTAAAACGGGTAACACTGCATAAAAATTTCTAATACAATTATATCATAATTTTCTTTATACACAACATGCATATTATGGTGCTCTTCAAAATGAACCAAAGTCTAAGAGAAATATTAAAATACAAAAAAATTACAGACAGTTGTACATAATAATATGAAAATTTTGATATTTTTTAAAGTTTTTTCTTTATAAAAACACCCCTAAATGGAAAAATATTTAACCTACAACAAAACTTATGGTCCCCTTTATGAAAAATAGTATAATAAACATTCCCACAAAATTTCAAAACGTTATCTGGTTTGGTTCTTACGATATCATGTATCTGGTAAAGAGTTTCTTTCGAAAACATAATTTTGAGAAGAACTCATTTAAAGTTTTATTTTACTGCCCTTTTTCAGAGAGTGATGTCTTTTAAAATCACAATAACTTTATTTCTATTTCGTGTACAGGAAAAAAAACTGTTTAGGAAAGAAAAATGTTCAAACTATAAGAGTTTGAAATAAAAAATGCTTTGACATTTTCTAGGTAGGCAGTCACCTTAAATCGACTTCTATTTTTAACATTTTAAAAATTTTGGATTTGAACATAATAAATTACTTAAATTTTATTTTATTCAAGTAAAAATAATTTATTTATATTTTATAAAGTAAAAATAAATTACATAAAATATAATAATTACAAAGAATGAATGTTTTATAAAATAATCTATAAAATAGAAATAATTTATTTAATATTAAAATATTAAATTTGTTATATTAAAGAGTAAACAAATTATTTTTCTTTCAGAAATTTAATTTTTATGTTTTATTTACCTATAAATATTTTTATACTTTACTGTTGTGTTAAAAGTGAAACTTCAATTTTTGTTGTATATGTGTTATTCACAATTAAAGATAAACGAAAACTTATTTTAATAGGGTCCTCGTGGACCAGCAGGACTCCAAGGATTAGTGGGACCACCTGGACCAAAGGTAATCTTAACAATATTTTGCTACTTGTTTAACTATTTTATCGGTTGCTTAATAGAATATTTGATTTAATTTTTTTTTTTCAATTTCAGGGTGATCAGGGTAATCCCGGTCCGAGAGGACCAGAAGGTCAAAGGGGTTTTCCTGGGCAAGCAGTAAGTTTCTCATTTTAGTAATAAATGGCAATAAATTCGGTTTAGAATTTTAAAAAAAACGTTTATTTTTTTTTCCTTTTTACCTCAGGGACCTCCGGGTGATATTGGCCCTCAAGGTACTCCAGGATTGCCAGGTCTACCTGGACCTGCGGGGCCATCGGTAAGTTCAATTTATTTTAAATAATTCAAATGTACAAGATACATGTTTCTAATAATCAACACAAAGCTATAACAACCATTTAGTGAATCAAACTTCACTGAAGGATAAGTACGTTAAATCTTTATAGTAAATGAAGCAAACAGTTTTCATTGAACAATATATGTTTCAAAACAATACCGCAATTCAATGTGTATCATTATTCTTCCCCCGTGTTTATGATAAACAATGATATTCTTAAAAGGAAAGATAATTGAATGCTATTCTACATTTTGATTTTTAGTGATGGCATAATATAGTGTATACATTTTCAAAGTTAAAATCAAAGAAGTAATTTTTAAAAATTAATTTAAAAAAACGATAATAGTTTGAATTAAAATGTAGGTTCTTTTTTTAATAAAGTTGACAGCCTGAAAAGTTTTGGGTTCAGATTGGCTTTATATAATTAATTTTTGTCATTCAATCAATAAATAGTACGCAATAAAAGGGATATTATGTTGAAAATCTTGGTTCTTAGTAAATTAATGTTTTAACTCAAAATTAGTGTTTTTTCATTAACAAAAATAACACAGAAATTTTCTTCCTTTAAAATTTCATCTTCACGCCTTCTGTCCAATTTTCCAGATGGACGATTATCATAGATCTCGTCACGGGCAGGATACTGCGCTTTATTTTTGGCTTGACCATTACCAGAACAGAATCTGTGATTTTCGCTACAGCTAAATCAGGCGTTGCAAACACGAAGAAATCATAAGGCTCAATTTTACATTCTTTGAATGCATTAACTGTATGGACGTCCGTAGCTGTTTTGAAATAAGCAGTGTTCAATAACTCCCCAATATTTTTACAAGTAATGATTTGCCCTGTGGATCACTAATTGTCACAAACTTGACTGTAATAGGTCCCTTCTTCGCAATGAAAAATTCAGCAACATAAAAAACGGAAGATAAACATCCAAAAGAAATCAATGAAAAGCTCTTGAGGCAAAATGCTGATGTTGATAGCTTACCTCATTAACGCATTTCGATTGGCAATATGTTAAAATTTTTCATTATTATGGTAATACTAACAAGAATAAAATAGAAATAGTGATTGTAAACAGAATATTCTTTAAGGTAACATGAAATAATGCTATGTTATTCCACGTTATGCCTGTTTGTACAAAATATATTACCTTAAAAGTCCTAAAGTTCTTATCACGTCACACTAAGTCACTAAAGCTAGTAAAGCAGCTTTCGTGCCTTGGGAAATAAGAACTATTGAGACATAGGTTACTGTTCGCCACATGAAATGGGCGTTACATTAAGACTGTCTTGTTTAAGGTTCTCGACGATTCGAGAACTTCTATTTCCCAAATGTTGGTAGCTACCCATTTTATTTATTTGCTTTTGAATTTCGCCGAATGTTGTAAAAAACATTATGAAAATCGGTGACGTATGTCAGTGAATGAATCGTTGAAATAAGCACTTACTCTCACAAAGTATTTTTCTTCAAATGCACAGTCAGCACACGCGTATACGCTTACGTCATCGTCATTAACAACTGGTATATTTGTTTGGAAGCATTGATTTTAGTTTTTGGTAGTATTTTTCGAGAAATTTGCTTAAATTTTTGGTTCTTCATTTTGAACACCATTCTGTATATATACAGGGTGCGCCAAAGTTCGTTTAAACTTAAAAAATTCGTTTAAAAAAAGGAAGAAATGATGACAAAGAAGCGCAATTTACAAGAAAGTGATCACAAGAAAGTTGGAATTTTTTTAGTAGCAAAAACATTTTTAGTTAGAAATATCACTGGTAAAGGGCGCTGAAAATTTGAAACACATTGCACAGAACAAAAGTATGTTCCCCACTAGTTTATATTTTTCCAATAATAACTGTTGAGACAACATACGTCCAGAACATTGTACGACACAACTAAGGTGACCATACAATATTTTCAATCTCGACCCATCACTCTGTCCTAGGAATCGTTTGACTGGATTGACATAGTATAGCATTCTACATGAAGCTTATTACACATAGCATACCTCTTGGATTGAATGTGGCACGACAAAAAATGTTTTGGTTCCTAAAAAAAAATCAGGCTACCTTGCTAGCGCTTTCTTACAAACCACCTTTCTTTATCATCATTTTTCATGAATTTTTAAAGTTTAAACGAACTTTTGGCCACGCACCCGATATATATGTGTACACCACAGAATTTAATGTAACAAGAGATTCAAGTATTACATTAAGCATTTTTTTTTTCTATATTTTGTTCCTTCAAACAATTAGAAGTTTCTTCATCGGTATCGTACGCTAATGTATATTTATTTGCATCTTTTTTAAATGTTGACATTTAAAGATTTTCAGAAGTTTTTTCAAACAAAAATAGAAATGTAAACTCTCACGTATTGCATATGTTCTATCTGCTGTTAAATTCTTTTATAAACTAAATTAAATCAAGATGTAAAAATTCAGTATTTTCCTAATTGAAATACATTATTTAGTAATTGTACAGTCATCTGCTGATATTGGATAGTAATTTGCCTTTATTAAATAGCTTTGTGCATTCGTAAAAAAATCATTAATTGAATGCCTTGTCATGTTTTAAAGGAATATTTTTTTGCAGGGTCCACCAGGTCCACCAGGACCTCCAGGACCGATGGTGAGTATATTTTAATTCAAATAAGATTTATTTAATGTGTTTCTCTCCCCTGATACTCCGGTGAAGTATATCAGGCTTTTGTTTTTATCTTCGAATTATATATTGATAATAAAATATATTTTATTTGTATAAAACAACTTTTTTTATTAAGAAATTGGTAAAATGAAATTGTTTAAATGTTATTCCTCTGACTCAAATTAAACAAGAAATATTACTTAATAGACTTGGAATTTGAATGAAATTTAAAGACTATATGATTTGTGAGATTCTATCTTCTCAAGTGTTCAAACGACACTAAGCAAACTCTGACACGCGAAAGGTTTGTTGGTGGTTAAATTAAATTCTCTCCCCGTTTATCCCTAAAATGGTGGCTTTAGAGCATGAATTTTTTGTCTCTTTACCTCCTCCTGGAGTTATTTGAGGTGAAAGTCGCACTCATTAACCAAAGTCCCATTCAGATACTCGGGTAGTAGTAGTGATTGAGAAAGTGCACTCGGAAGGAAAACAAACTACTCACTATAAATCCCTTTTATAAATCTACCGTTAACCTATATGTAGACAAGACAATCAGCTTATAATACGTAATGGGTACTTATTTTTAAGGAGATGCAACCTCAAATCCTCATAGACGTGAAATCTTTTAATAACTATAATAGCTCAGGAACAAGCGATCACAATTCAGGTTGAACAAGCACCGCAATATCGCCGCATAATAACTTTTTTCTATCTCATTGACGATTTATACTTTATTTAGAAGTGATATTCATTTGCGACGTTGAGTTGTTCTATCTCAAAGTGCCAATTGGGTTGGCTGGAAAAAGCCCAATTTAAACAGGAGAGACCTCATGATAGCTCATTGCTACAACATTACATTTATTGTTTTAATTATGTAACTCAAACTTTAGATAGCCTATTTGCTACTAATTTTTTAAATGACATGTGAAAAGGGATAAACGCAAAATATATTCTGGCACAAACTGGAGTACGCACTCATTACATAAGTGAAATTTTAAAATAAAACTCAGCAATCCAGCTAGCAAGCATGAGGTTTTATTATCAATATAACGATCTCCTTAAAATGCCATGAAAAATGCATTTTCGGGAGCTAAGGATAAATCATGATGTCATGTGAAGATACAAGGGAAAGTGCTTTGCTTAGCGGAGTGGTAATCTTTAGTGGAGCCGAAAGGACCGAAAACTCGCTCACTGATCGTGTAATTAAATTTTGTATAAAATCCACAGTTTGGTATTTTCTCCGTTCTTTTTAAAATAATGTCAAATATCCATGCCATTGAATATATGTGTATCACGTATACATATTAATAATGTGTCCTTTAAATATATGAATTTCTAGTTGGAACGATTTCAAAAAAATTGATAA
Organism: Trichonephila clavipes; assembly: GCA_019973935.1. Classification (NCBI taxonomy): domain Eukaryota; kingdom Metazoa; phylum Arthropoda; class Arachnida; order Araneae; family Nephilidae; genus Trichonephila; species Trichonephila clavipes. Next base: position 105,608 of record BMAU01020168.1, read on the forward strand.
TCGGTGCTGCTGGGACTTGTTTCGAAATTTGATGAAAATTAGTTTATACGTCTGAGACAAAACTCATTAGATAAAAACTTGGATTTTTCAGATTAATAAGAATCGTAATCCAGTGGCATTTTGTTTGAAAACTAAGTCACAATTTATGTACAAAAAATTTCCCCATTTCGTCTTCTACATTGGGAATTCTTTCCCGCGCACAATATCCTTTAATAATGTAAACAACTGAGAATTTTTCTTACTTATTTTTCTTTGTATATTTGGAAGTTCCGATATTATGTCAGTAACTTAAAAATTTGCTGATTTTTAAAAAAATATCAGTATTGTAAAATAAAACATTTTACTGTAAAATAGACTAATATAGACGTTAGACGATGTAATTTCGTATATATATAGTTTAATTCTCTGCAGACAAGAGATAAACATTCACCAATCACATTCGAAAAAAACACAGAGACAGTAAATAGATCATACAATGAAGGACACTAGATTAAAAATTATAAAATGGATGCTGCAGTATTATAAACATTGTTGACTTAGGACAGCTAATATATAAATTATATAAAAGTGGGGTTGGACATGTTTTTGGGCCAGTCAACCTTCCCCCTTTATGTAAATAATACTGAGCAAAATCCTATTGAAAGTAATGCATAAGAATATCTAAATCCATTACAAAATAGAGGTAACTTACCTAAAAATTGCATTTGAAAATGCAGAGCCCGCATTAAATCTGAGTGCAGTAAAAAAGTTATTGCCAGATTCTGGACCCTAATGCAGATTTAAATCATGTGAAGGGCTAAAATGCAGCACTTAACAAAAGTATAAAAAGAATATAAACAAAAATAAATAAAAGAGTTACAAAATATCATAACTTTAGTAACACTAGAGTATATATGAATTAAATAACAATAAGTAATTTCATCTAATAATAGAATATGGAGGTAACTATAACTATGAAATGTGTAAATTTATAGTATTAAACTATTATTAATCTAAGAATTTTTCATTCTTACAATTTTGAATAGCTTTATTCATATAACTATTAATAAAATTAATTCGGTATTTCTGATTTAAGCAATATTTAGTAAAATGTTTATTGTTATTTATTATTTCTGATTTTTTGACACCAGAAATTTATTGCGTTGTATATAATTAATAACAATATTTCTGAATATAGAAACATGTACATTACTCTCCCAATGAGGAACTTTTATAATATTGAAATTAAATCTTCTCTTTTATCATAAATATTAATAACTATAACATTATCTTTTAATTTGATATGTATGTCAAGAAAATTTGCTTCATTGTTGTTACTATTTGTCTGTATTAAATTAAGATATTGTGGATAAAAATTAGTATTAGATATAAACTTGATTTGCTTGCCAAAAATGATTATGTCATCTATATAACGATAAATATAGTATTTAGAATTTTTGATGTAACTAGTTTCAAAATAATGTAAGCATAAATTGGCAAGACAGTTGCTCGCAGGACCACCTTGTGGCAAACCTTTAATCTTCAGATAATAGTTACCCTTATGATATATATAGTTAGTTCTCTTTAAGTATAAACCAAAGTAGTGAACCAAATCTATAACATTATTAAATAAATTATCTTTATGCAAATTTACAAGTATATTAATCATATCATCAATATTAATAGAGTTAAAAGATCTTCAAAATCTAAACTATAGACTGAATAAATCTTTTTATTTTTCATTTGTTCAATAAGAGATTTACTATGTTTAAGTATGGTAAAATTAAGTAAGTAAGATTTAAGATTATTTATTGTATCATGTAATATTTCTCTCTCTCTCTCTCTCTCTCTCATGGAGAATTTTGCCTGTTTTGCTGATATATGTATTATATCCATTTGTACCTGTCCTAAATTTGACTGGGTCTTTATGAAATTTGGGAGTAAGAAATATATGTGGAAATTTAAAACTATTATTAGTTTGAATTCTTAATTGTTTATGAAAAGCCAATATTCGATTATTTATTTCTCTATCAGAAAATGATGACTTAGTAAAAGCTGTATTGTTATCAAAATAATTGTTCATCATTAAATTATAATAGTATTTACATATGAAGGCAAAATTACCTCGCACTTTATCAACATAAACTATAATGGAATTATTTTGTAATTTTTTTAAACTGATTTTTAATATCATTAAAAAAGACTTTATTATATGTACCAAAGTTATATTTATTAATCTGCTGTGTAATATTACCTTTGAATTCTGTGAATGCGTCAATAGGCATACTATACTTAATGGCTATTCTGTATATAAATTGCTCAATATCCTTATATAACTGATTTTTTATAATTTTATTATTATTCAAAACCATTAATCTAAAACCAGTACCTTTATGCATTATGTTTCTAAGATTGCTGTGTCTTTTACAATATTGAGGTGACCAGTAACAACATGCTTGTGATGTTTATCTATGGATTCTTTAAAGTCTTTACATTTACATATTAAATTCTCTTGCTTTATAGGCACATTATAGTTAAAAATTGATCTACCTATATTTTTATTGTATTTAAAAGCTTTTTAATAAAAATATTTTGTATATATATATATATATATATATATATATATATATATATATTAACGTATATATACAGGGTGTTGCAAAATTCGACCGACACATATTTCAGAGGAATGATAGTAGGCAGCATTGGGACGACAAATTGCTATAGAACATGGGGTCGCTGAGTCGGTGAAAATCACGATAATAGTTTCCAAGCAAATGCGGAGGTTTGGAGTGCTGTGGTGTTAAAGAAACTTGCACGTATGCAAATTTCCCTCTCATCTGGGGAGAATAAAAGCAGAGAACAAGTTGTCACAGGTGGACGTTGCATAAGGCGCAGGTGTTAAACCGCATTTGGTAATGTCGGATGACACGAATATGTGGATATGCACCACATGTACGGCCGATCCGATTGCTATGATTGCCTCGCACAGAGAATGTACTCTGATCGAAGAGGCGATGTTAGCGCCACACCTCAACCACTTGAAATTCTTCTTGAGAGGCCACCTGAAATCGCTTGTAAATGAGACGCCTGTGGCTACACGGCATGGGTTGTCCTCGCTTCAGCCGACATCACCGGATTTGTTTAATTCTTCGCCCGTCGATGTTGGCTGTGCTATGACCTACGCGGCCGCCACTTCAAACTCCTGTGACCATCAGTTTTTCGTATTGTAAACATGCTTTACATCTAATCAATGTATTTCTTACCTCTTACTGCCCCTTTCATTCCACTCGACATCATACCCATCAGAACTGTTTTTGTGAATTACTCCGACTATACGTGGTTTGCGAGCACATGTTCCATTGTGATGGTGATTGGTCGTCCCCATGCTGCATACTATCAGCTATCTGAATGGGTCGGTCGAACTTGACACCACGCTGTATGTATATATTATATATATCCAAAGCTCAAGGTACAGAAATACAAAGTATTCAAGATAGATGCTACAGCAGCTATAAACATAACAGGCAGAGGACTACTTTAAGCAGGGTAAAAGGTGATAAGCCAACATTTCTGCTTATAATACTGAGAAGATAATGAATGTAGATCTTATGAATACATTATTGATCATCCAAAAAAGGCATATCCTTAAGATGTATTTCAAAATGCTTAGAGCACAAGACGATTCAACGAACTGCTTAAAAGTTATAACCTTGTTTACTGATTTATAAACAAACTCAAAGCTACGCAATAGAAAGGCCTCATCGTAATCGGTTTGTTTTGTTCAAAAAGTGTATTAATATTTATAATAAAATAATATTTTTATAAACTATTAGGAAATTTTTATTATTAAGAAATATATGTATATATATCATTATAGTGTGTTAAGAATAATCAAAATAATGGCTGATATTTTTATTGTTTCTACCAAGTAGAAAGTATCGACATCTGTGTGTGTGCTCAGAGGAAGAAATAATCCGCAAATGCACAAAAATTTCAGTGAACCATGTAAAACTAACTATAAATTATTTTGTAAAGTCGTATCTTAATTATAAAGAAGTAATCTATTAATTCATTCCTATTTGAAGTATTCCTTAGAACGATAACTTTTTGAAAATTAAGGGGTTATTATTGTTGCAAGCAGTACCAACAGTACCTGTTGTGTTGAACATAATTTATCAGTAATTTTAATATTTATGTATAATTTTTAGAGCACTGGAGGAACTGAGACCGAATTCCGAGCTGTCGAAAATCTCTCTGAACTTCGTGGACCAAGGGTAAGAGAATATCTTTGCATGAAATCAATTATGTATGCTTTATCTTCAATTTAAAAGAAAACTTTTTATTTAAAAAATTACGTAGTTTGAGTCGATTTTTTAAAGTAAGAGATGGTGTTTGTGTCAAGATCAAATGCAGTAGGTCTAAAATAATTGTTTTTAATGACATGCTATAATAAATGTACATCTATCAATGTTTTATTTTCTTTTTTGACCGATTTAAATTGTGTTTTCGTGATATTCACAATTTCTTATAACTAACATGCCACATTTTATTTTGAGTTGTAGATTAACATTTTGCTTTCTCTCTTTCTTTAGTTAAAATTCTTATTTTTTTTTCAGGAAAAATTATATTTAATGAAAATATTGAGTATTTTTAAGTATGGCGATTTCTTTTATGTCATATAATTTTGAAATATATTTTAAATTATACGACATATAATTTGAGTTATATTTTAAAAAGAATGAGAGCTTATTTAATCGGGAAATAGTAAAAAAAATCAAAGCCCTCATACATAATAGTCTCAAGGTCTGTAGAATAGACAAATATTATTGACATATTTCCTTGAAAGTTTTATTAAAGTTTCACTACGTATAACTTTAAAAATAAGTAAGAGAAAGAGAAAAAGACTTAGTTACAGATTGGCACTCTTTATATAAATAAGGAATACTTGTTATCTTTTATGTAATTATATCTAAATGTTTCAATTTCTTTGATATTTTTTTTATCTCCTTAGGGATATAAAGGAGCTGCTGGACCTCCTGGTTTGGTAAGTATATTATTTTTCTATAGAGAAAGACCACAAATTGGATGGTTTAAAAATGATAAATATAAAAATATTTTGTTGTCTTAATTTTTAATAAATAAAATAATATTAAAAGTATTAAGATATTTACCATTTTTCACTTTAGATATAATTCATCAACCCTTGGAAGTTGGTTTACCCTTTGCTTCCAGAATTTTCTTATGAGAAACTTTTGCTGTACATTTTTAATATTTTTTTTACCTTTTGTTCATCACAAAAACATTTGCAAATGAAGAATGTGACGATGGAAAGATTTGATTCAATTGAGCATTCCTATTCGACATAAACTAATTTGTTAAAATCTATCAGCATATATATCACCGAAGAACTATTTTTAGCATAAGTATTGCTTTATCAGACAAATATAAGAGACTGGGAAGAATGAGGACGAAAAAAAAGATTTTCTAGTCTAGTTGTTTTAGCGATAGAAGTTTGTTATCGTTTAAAATCTCTCTATTCTACCGAAATCTAATTATTCTATGTTCGTATATTCGGGAACCAAGATATTTTTACACTTATCTAGTTCTGTGACCGAACTTTAACCCTTCTTCAAAATATTGTGAAAAAGATGACTGATAGTTACGGCTAATTTCCATCAATCGCAGACAAATCACTAGTTATTAAAAACTATTTAATTTTAGAAATTTTTCATTTTGCTTAAATCTTCACTGGCTTACTTATTAAAAACGAACTTCTAGATATCAAACTAATTAGATATGTTTTGGGAAAAAGCTGATGTTTATAAATACGAATTAGTTATCGAAGGAAGTTCGTTTTGTAACTGAAGAAAAATTACTCTAGATAAGTGCTTCAAACCTTTTCATTGCCGTGACTGGTCAAAGTTTGAAAATTTTAGCTCGGTCCGCTGAGGGTTGAATGTTTACATTTGAGATTGTTTAGCTTCTCAATTGTATTCAAATATGCCCTCAGAAGAAAATACAGTTAAACCAAAAAAAATAATAAATGGGAAGTGAGAATAGAAAGTGATTTCCATGGAAAATCGTACAAAACCCGAGAGAAATACACCACAGTAAATAATAAATTATAGTTTAAAAAAAGCACGCTTTTATGTTTAATCCAACTAAAAAGTAAAAAAATAATTCTTAACATAAGAATAAAATGATTAACGAGAAAATTAATGCCATTGAGGTAAAAGCGGGGGGTGTTCTATATCAATTGTTCTAATTTCTGATTAGTTCTATTCCGAAATGCTGAGTTAGTGTAAAAATGTAGTATAAAGTACCCCACACTTTTACCACAATGACATTATAATTTTCTCGTTAATCATTTTATTCTTACATTAAGAATTATTTTTTAAATTTTTAGTTCGATTAAACATAAAAGCGTGTTTTTGAGTTCTTTTTCACTATAATTTATTTTTCAGTTTTTAGTTCGATCTACAATAAAAGCATGAATTTTTAGTTTATAAAACCATCATTTATTCATTGATGAATTAATCTTAAATGCGTCATGTCCTAGAATCTGGAATACCCATTGGCATTCTGTCAGTGTGTCGATACGGTCTGGTTTGCAAAATGTAGGATCAGCCACCTGAAGGAAAACTGAAACAGCTGAGTTTGAAATATTTCATGCGAAAGAAGGTGTAATGTCAACAATATTTTTCACTAAAAAGAGCTCAATAACCTCTCTGAAACCTGCATCAGTATTAGACACAAAAGTTGTAAGGACGTCCCCCTCCGGTGCCCTTCTCCTAGAGTATCAGCGTGAGCTAGAGGTGTAGGAACAAATGAAGAACTAGAAGCTGCCATAATCTACGGGAATTGAATTGGAATTATAGTTCCCTCTTTCAACATTTTCTCTACATGATCATCGAGTATTGCTTGTTTTACCCTGTCATAACTATACGAACGAGAAACAACTGGTGGCTTGTCTTTCGTGTCAATTTCATGATGTAAAACATGTGTAATTCCCGGTTTATCTGAAAATAATCCCTTAACACTATTAAACAAGTCCCGCAACTCCTGTATCTGTTTTTCCTCCAACCTTGTCTTAGAAAGATATATTTCTACTTTTCCTTCCTCAGTCGTTTTAATAACTGTATCAATTTGCGAATCGGGAATCGCCAACAATTTTCGATCAAAGTCCAAAATAATCTTCGATCCACTTATGAAATCCACCCCGAGAATACATGGGTATTCTAAATCTGTCAACACATGAAACAATCAAGGCTTTTCAAACTCCCTAATTCGAACATTTAATTCCACATTCCTACATTCTGACATTTAGCTCCCTGTGCCGTGATCACCTGAGCACGTGATTTTTTTCACTTGATTATAAAAAAAAATATTTTCGGTATGTCTCCTCCGATATAAATGACTTCTCTGCACCTGTGTCCCATAACGCTTTCGTAAAAGCATCATTTAACAAAATAGGAACATATGGGAGTTTCACTGGAGACATGCATATCGCAGAAAGTTTAATCGGTACGTTATTTGCCGACTGAGTCTGATCGTTTTGATCATCACTAACTTTCAAAACATTTAATCGACCCCTTTGCCTCGTATCGCCTCGAATAAAATTTTCACTCTAACCTCCATTTCTGCGTTCCCCTCGACTAAAATCGTCATTTTGAGCCCCATTTCTAAATTGATATCCACTATCATTAAAGATTAGATCATCCCTCTGAAATCTATTTTTGCTGTCGAACCACTGATTTCCTTGACGACCATTTTCGTAATTATCCTTATAATAATTTCTGTCGTTATTCCGTCTATACAAAACTTCCGAATCTATACAAAACTCCGACTATCATCAGCATTAGACATCCTACGCCCATTCCAACCTCGTCTTTCAACATTATCACTATTCCTTGAACCCCTCATTGTTTTGCACGAATATCTTTCATCAAACTTAGATAAGACCTCCAATAGTTGAACCGTGTTTTGCGGATTTCGAACCTCCCCATAATCCTGAACTTGTGGTTCGAGTATTACGAAAATATGGTCTACTAAAGCTTCCTCAGACATCCCCAGTTCTAGTTGTTTATGCAGTTTTAACACATCGTAAGCAAAATCTGTTGGCTCCTGGTCCGTTCTCTGTTGGGACGCATAAAACTTTATTTCTATATCTTTCTTATTACGGATAGCAGGGAATGCTTTTGAAAAAGCTGCTTTTAACTGCGCAAAGTACGTTGCTGTATTCTGCACTAACTCTGGCCCGAATATCTGATACCAATCTTGGGCCCTCCCCAGGAGATGACCTTCCAAATAAGCACATTATAAATTACTGGGTATCTCAAATAATCGTATTTGATCGTCAAAACCCTCCAAAAATTTCTTAACATTCTCTAACCCAGAAAAGTACACTTTTGGCAAAACACTAAACCCATTCGCGCCTCTTACCTCGGGATCATATAAATTAAATGTCGTTGGGCGCCAATGTAAGGGCGCCCCCTCAGGTGCCCTTCTCCTAGAGTATCAGCGTGAGCTAGAGGTGTAGGAACGAATGAAGAACTAGAAGCTGCCATAATCTTAATATGGCTTTATTAAGATCCTAAACTTAAACCTCTAACAGAATAGATAATAATGTGATATGCGAGAGTATCTACGGTGGCTAAACACAATATATATATATAATACCGAAATAACGTCACTCGGACCACTATCAGTAACTAACTCGCCTAAGCTCAATTCCAATTCGATCACAGATCCGAATATTTAAATAGTCACTCCTACCTTTATCGTCCCACGAAGTAGCACTCTATTTAATTTAATCTTATTTGAAGTTGCGGTTCACAGGCGGGCAATGATATGCACCTTGACCTAAGGGTTCTCTGTCACGGATAACTTCTGTTGGCTGTCACTTAACCTTTCAAAACCTCTTCACACTTGAACCACAGACTATCATAACATTCCCCAAATTGCCACACCGCTTACTCTAACTTCTGATATTTAAAAGCTTCCTAATTTGCATCTTTCCTTCACGCTTCACTTCTTGAGTTTGGTTGGAAAAGAGTTGCCATTAATTCTGGCCCCAAAGAACCCAAAGAACATGTTAATGAAAAGCGACTGAAATGACATGAATGCGACTTAAGTATTATAAACTGCACATATTACCAATATATGTATTATATTTTGTAAATGACAAGCCCATTGAAGTCACTAGTAATTACTACGCTTGCTTTTAATTTAGTTTTGATAAATCAACTATTAAATACTTTTTGCCGCACTTATACATTTATAAGTATCTTATATCCTTTTGAATATGTATTTTAATTTTACCATGTCAGAATGTATTTGATTTTGCTTCCTTTCGGTAAATTAATAATTATTTTAAATGTTTTATTTTGGACTTTTCGATATGCTTGTGCTCTCCCTCCAAGCAGGGTTATCATCCCCCCCCAAGGGGTCACGCCTCATAGTTTGAGAAACGTTGGGTTAGAAAAATAAATTTTTTTTTTTCACATGCACGAGTCCTCTTTTTTTTAATTTCCATTTCAGAAAAACGAGACAACATTGTTTATATTATGGTAAGAAATTGCTGATGCAAACTTTTTCGCTTTAATAGGGCTGTAACTTAATATTTTAGTCACCAAATCTGGAAATGGAATCTGAAATTAATCGCCAAATCTGGAAATGTGTGGATTTAGTCGCCAAAATCTGGAACTGGTATATGCAATTAGTCGCCAAATCTGGAAACGGTATAATGAATTAGTCACTAAATCTCGAAATCTTTATCCCCGAAGATCCTAAACAGGGAAATGAAACAAAATTCTAAAACTATTGTATATTGTCATCGGCCCTTGACAAGTGTGCAAAATTGTGTATTAATCTGACCTTTAAAAGTGGGTAAAAATCGAGTTCAATTCCGTTACATACAAGGAAAACTTATAAAAGCGTGTTAAAAAAGGAAATAATTTAAAGTTTCTTGGGCTGCCCGGGGATTTGATTATGATACGCGAGATATATAGAACATTGCTTTTGAATTTATTTCTTTATAAATAAAAAAAACACATGATTTCTAAACATCAGCTTAGAAACTGTACACATGAATATATATAATCAATAGCTGAATTTCGAGTATGATATTTTGAAAATGAAGGCGTAAAATTCTGAATTCTGATTTAGCTCTGAAATGACACGTCTGAATGTCACGCAACATTTTACAGTTTTTTTTTTAGAAAACAGATCTGAAAATTTTAGTGATAATACTCAGAGAGCAGACATATTGTTTGAGAGACAAATCAAAAATGTTGAAAAACTTTTGACTGAATCTTTTTTATCGTGGACTTTGCAGCATACGACGGTCTACCCAATAGTAAACAAAGATGTCCACGCGAAGGAATGCATTGAAATTAGAACGTCTAATATTTAGTTATGAAGCATAAATTATATGACAAATGAAAAGAAATAATTTAAAATAGTATACATTGGGCTACATTTTTATTCTGATTTATCAAGAACTCATATTTATTTCGTGTGTTCAATCACCACATACCAATAAAATCAATGTCTACTTTTCTTACATAATATCGATAAAAATAAGTTCAAGTTTCCCGTTCATTCTTATTACAAAAGAGACGATAAAGGTCCAGAAATGTCTTGAAATTTTTCTCCCACGCACAAACTTTTCGAGCTTGTGAATAAGTACCGTTTTAGCAGAATTACCTCACTCGAGTTGGAATAATCTTCATCATTGTGGAGTATAAAAATAAAAACAATCAAAGTTTTTTTTCAGCTCTTTATTTCTCTTTGCCATAGCTATGTCCTTAGCAAGCGCTTTTTAGACATTGAAGTGACTCATTGGACCTAGACTGAGATTTTGTACATTTCTAAATGCCATTTTCCATATCCAGCTAATCTACACTAAAAAATATAAGACTACTTTTAAAATATTTCTCAAAATCCCGTAATTTTTTTAATTTGCCATTTAATATTAGTACATTATAACTGATGACTACTTTTTCGATGCTTTTTAGAAATAATAGATGTGCTTTAAAATAGTAGAACTGCTGGCGCACGTATGCGAGAACAGATTTTCTTTGACAGTTACTTTTACATGTCAACTTGAGGTTTTTACATTCATTTCCTTTTAAATGTCTAATAAGAATTTTGTCTAGGAACATTTTTCCGTTTAAAATATCATCAACTATTCGTAGAATAAAAAGCAATCTTATACCAACATTATTATGTGAGAAAAAATGAAATGGGACATTTTATATAAAAAAATTAATAATTTTAAAGTATACTACGTTATATTCTGGGCAGTTACATATTTAAAAAAATGTATTAGATATTTTAGAAAAAAGTTGTTTTGATAGAATGAGTGCCAGAGAAATTTTCAATACTCTCCGTTGGAGTGAGATTCTTCGAAATTTTTTCGTCAAATTTAAAACAAAATAATTTCATGATTCTCGAAACAGTAGTCATTTTATGTACAAATTCATGCTATGAATTATGTTATAGGATCATTTTTAAAATAGAGTTTGGCTCAATGTTTTTTAAAAGAAGTAATTTTTTTTTGATGTTTCTGAAATGTAAAGCTGCAAAGTTTCTAAAATAAAAGGAAATTCTTTTTATAAAAAGTATCTCTCTCTCATTATACTTTTATAACATTTTAAACGTTGCTATCAATAAATAGCTGTATATACCTGTTAGCCATTTATTTATGTTGATGGTCTTTGTTAATATCTATGATACATTGTGAATAAAAGCGATGTAATAATAGAAATGGGGTTATATTTCCCTGAAAATTTATTTCATATTTCTCTAATACAACTTAAAATATTATTACAAGTTATGTCAATATTCAGTATTGAAATCTGAATGTGTGTGAGAACACACGATGCTTAGCATTATTTAAATACTATTCCCAATGATTTTATTTTTGAAGTGAAATTTCTTTAGGCCCGAGAGTGAATGGGAAATTTGCCCAGTTTGCGTTAGGGTGAAAAAACGAGAATGGAAGTAGTCATTCCTCCCATCCCCCCGAATCATCGCCAGGGTGAAGAGATGGTGAGCGGGAGAAAAAGAGAGCTGGGGACACCACGTGACTTGCGTCATATTCGTGAAAAAGTTGAATGATTGCCAAGTTGGAATTACATCAGAGATATGGAGTGGGCCCTCTTGCTCCTTCGGACGAAAGCCGCTTAGGTATTGGAGACATTAAGCGGGTATCCTTGCTACTCATACCGTATTTTCGAAGTTTTTAGATAATAAACGTGCCGTTTTCAACGAATAAACGCCCCCAAAGTTTTACCATTATATGTGGCACTTCCTGTCACGGGAGTGTCTGGGGCATTGTGTAGGTCACTGTTCGCGCCAGAATCACTACGTATAGCGTCTTGTAAACAAACACAGTGATTTCTGTGAGTGATGCATCATATTAATAATTTTCGTTTCCATTGAATTACAATTAATTCTAGCCAGAATGCCTAGAACAAATGCACAAAAAGAGGAAAAGAGTTCTTTAAAGAAAAAAAAAGGAAAACTAGCAGCAAGTCCAGTTAAAATATCACCAGGTAGTCCTGTCGCAGCTGTTATCACCTTCATCCATAAAGTTTTAGTGCTGTACACACACACCACAGGCTGCTGTAATCACTGGGTTCGATGACGATTAAAAGCCGATTATTTTAACTGGAGACTTTATTGTTAATTTTGCTTCAGAAGAAGCAAAACCACTCATTGAATTCTTGAAACGGGCACTGAATTTGACAATGAATACTGATTCTAGAAAAGGAACAACAAGATACGGAACCACGATTGAAGCAGTTTTCTCACTTTTTCTTGATTGACTACAATAAAGGATTTTCATATCCTACTTCAATTACAATACACCAATTGTGTCTTTCTTGGAAAATGATGTTGAAGGAAACTGAATAAAAATATTATTTTCATACAATAAATGTGAAGTTCGAATTTTATTTTATTAAAATATGTTCCCCCAGCAGGCTAACATAATTAGATCTATTCCTGCATTTACGACCAAAGAAATTTCTCTTCCATCGCGGGGCTTTCCACGTTCTTTTTACCTAAAATCAGGTCAAGTATTAACGTTGCCCTCTAAGACAAGCGAGGGATATTGGTGATAGACCCTAAAACTTTAAATCTGGGTCAAGTGACAAGGACGATACCCCTGAGCTGGCATACCATCCCAAATCTCCACTCTACGCCAGCGTGAGGACTTTGAACCTTCCCATCTTTAACTTACATTGGCCCCTCTACATGATAATTTTTAGTGACTCGAGTTCATGAATCTTCGGCAACCACAGCCACCATACTATTGCCAAATAAAAAAAAACACTTAATTCTTATTTTTCGTAGGAAATACGAAAAATATAATTTCAAAAATATCAATAATCCAGTATAATTTCAAAATTACCAGTAATCCTGCATAATTTCAAAATTACTGATAATCATGCATAATCTCAACGAAAAAAATTGTAATACAATAAAATTTTAAAAAAGATTAAATTACACAAAAATTCTGCATTTTAAAAAGGATTTTGGTTCTCCCTTATAATCCACGAACATGGAATAATATTTTAGTATAATTTTGAGCTGCATTACATAGGAATAGAAAAAATATGTATAAAATGTTATAAATCTTAAGAAAACTATAATACTATAATAATATCTATAAGGAATTTTATCTTTCGGGAAATTATCTCCTGAATCAGATTAAGCAAAACAGACGATTAAATAATGTTACGATTCTTACAAACCAAGGAGTAAAGAATACATTCAATGGTCAGAAAGTATAATTTTTTATACTAAGTTTAGATTAATGATTTCCTAGCAATGTCAACGAATGAGAAATCTCCGAGGGTTTTCAAAATGTATCCTGAATACTCCTTCTACCTTCTGGAGGTTTAAGAAAAGAAGAATAAATAAGACTTAATGAACCTTAAATGATTAGATTTAACACACAACTGTCGAGGGTTTCGTGAGGTAGGGTCTATTATTAATGTAGAAGTACTCTCGCAAATGGTCTCAGAAGAAATTTCAGGTGTGGAGAGGAAGCCTTCAATTCTCTTGGCCTAAAACTCATTAATCTGTTTTTAATCGTTAGGTTATACGTCGAAGAGAGAAGCAACCTTGGAAGTTCTTTTGGAACTTCGAGATGATCAATTGAAAGTTGAGGATTACTCGAAACATTGCCATTCTTCTTCAAAAGCATGTTTAGATAAAAAAAAAAGACATCTCGAAATATATATATTAGTGATAATGTTCTGTAAAGCTTTTTTTATTTATAATGATAGTTAGTAGTCATGATTTTCTCCTGCATGAGTCTTTTTTTTCATGCATCGAAATTTAAGCCTGAAGGGGGAGGATAGTGATGTTACGTTAGGGGACCACGATCAGAATGGACCGGATGCAAGAAAATAAAAGGAATTATTTTCTCTCATAATAATTCTCTTTTTGTAAGAGGATTCAAGAAAAAAATCGATGGATGTGGATACTTGAATCAACTCGAGTCACGAAAGTTAAAGTTCTAACAAATCCTGGAAAAAGAATTTTCAATCCATTTAACGAGATAAAAAAAAAGCAGATCATATATGAATAATAAATTATTTTTTAAGAAATGTATTTCGCTTTTTCTTGTGATTATATAAATTCTTATTTCACTTTTATTTTTATAACTATCTTATCCACTTTTTTTTTGTTTTGTGTTTCACGACATCCAATTAAGAATCGTCCTGAATTCGTCTTTTCGTTCTGAAACATTTCAATATGTATGTGTAACATTTTATTCGCTCTGAATAACATTATATGATAAGATTCTAACCATAAGGCAGTGATTCTCAAACTGTGGGGTGCGCTAACCTTAAGTGGGGGTGACGAGCATATTAAAAAGTCGAAAATGAAAGATTATTTTAAAAAATCCTTAATTTACTGAAAGGAAGTATAAAACAAATATACATTCTGTTATAATAAAAAATAAAATAAAATTTACACTGATGTAACATACTTATAAATTTAGAAAAGAAAAGTAACATAATATTTTTCTTATTACTTAAAACTCTAACTTACTTAAAATATCTATTACTTAAAATTAATATACATAAAATTTTATTCTTATTTCGATAATTTGTACGGTTTATAATTAAGGTCGTCTTAGCGTCAAAATACATTCGAATTGCAATCAATGCATTTCAATTGTACGGGGAGGGTGCGATGAAAATTGGGTAGCCAAGAGAGAGCACTGCCAAAAGATTTATAAAAAAATCTTTGGTTTAATTATTTTTGCAATTTGTTTGCTATATGAGTTGCGTAAAGCAGTTTTTGTGATTAAAATATCCAAATGATTTAATTTTTTAAAGAAAGTTTTTAAAATATATGAAGGGTTTTAAAATGCGTATAATAATTGATGTACACACATGAAATTTTATTTACGAATACGTTAAGCTATGTATTACAAGAGTTTCTAGTAGTATGTTTGATATTCGCAAAATATTTTTTTTTTCTGAATGCTTATTGAAAATTCCTTGAAAAATGTATAAATTCAGCTACTTTAAAAAAAGTAAGCATTGCTTTAATTCAAAAATGTGTACCAACTTTTGTTGCATGTACTAATAGCAATAGGTAAAAAAATTTCAAAGCATTTGACGCAATAGGAGGGAAAAACTCTAGCATTTTAAATAAAAAAAATGAGTTATATTTTTTCTTTTTAAGATAAATCCACTAAAAGTTTTTATTTGCCATTGGGATGTGAATAAAAGCGAACATAAAAGTTATCATAATTTTGAATTTTTTTAACTTCGAGCTTTTAAATTTTGTGAGATTATAGAAAATTAAACTAAAAAAATTAGGCTAAAAAGCTTATATTTGAGTGTTTGATCGATTTCTGTCAATTGAATCGTACTGTGCCCTCTTAGCATAATTTTCTACTTATTCAGTTAAGAAATTTTTTTATGAACCTCATTCCTACTTTGTTACGCTTAGAAATGATGACTTTTTGAAATTATTTACAGCCTGGTGAACGTGGTGTACAGGGAGAAAAAGGTCCCCCAGGAACGCCTAGCACGCGAGGCATGCCTGGTCCATCCGGTGGTCCAGGACCTGCAGGAAACCCAGGAACTCGTGGGCCTCCAGGTATGCCCGGACTGCCTGGCCCTCCTGTAAGTAAGTTTTTCCATTTCTCTTTATTTCCTCCAAAGCACCCATCAGATAATAACCCATTTTCTTTTCCAGGGTCGCAGTTTTTCTGAAGAAGAGGTCCGGGAAATCTGTGCATCCGTCCTAAGAGGTAAAATTATGTAATAATGGGAAGAGAGATTTCACACATTTTTTTTAATAGCAGAAGGAATAAAGACCAACTGAAAAATAATTGAAATAAATAAAATTGACTTAAAAGCTCTAGGGGAATGTTTAACCTCATTCATTAGAGCTATTTCTGTGCAGAAGAATGTTTAGTTCCGAAAAATTATTGATTTCAGAGATATGAAACAAGTGAAATTATTTAGAATTTCCAACCATTGCTTAGGATTTTTTGTTAACTTGTCATTTGGCGTAATTTTATTAAGCCTGCATAAAAAAAAATTTTCGTTTTACCATATTTAATTATTTCACTAAAAATGAAGATTTTACCTTTCAATTACTTTTCCAAGGACCTAATAATAAAAAAAAGAGTTTAAGATTTTCTAGTTTAAATGGTGATATCGTCTCTATTTAATTTTAATCAATACTGTGGCAAAATATAAGGTTAGTTTGAGCTTTTCTTTTGTCTTCAAAGATGAATCTTGCTTTATCTTTTGGAATAGATAGACTTTATAATACTAGAATGAGGAAATCCTTAATCTCAAACTACTGTACTATTTGTTTCATCGGGAGAATCGAGTTCATCTTTGAAATATATGTGTTGATTGATTCCACTAGCCATATATTGAGAAGATCAGGGATAGGCTTGCATAGTTTACAAAAATTCAAGAAATAATCCAGTTAGAATTCTAATTTTATAAGAAATATCACTTTAATTCGCTATTAGGTAGCGGAGAACCTTTTTAATATATCAAAATCTTTTCCTTGATCTTTGAAAATTACGTATTTGATAGCATAAATATATTACCAGGAAATGTGCAAAGTATATCAACCAAGAAAAGTATCCTAGAAATAATAAAAGTATTTTGAAAAAAATAGCGCTTTTTCGTCTAAAATTACCTTTCCTACAATAAGAATATCATTATAATACCTTTTGGCATCATCACCCTTTTAGTTATCTGATAGTAATAAATACTGTGTAAAAAATCATTTTCTTTCGATTTCTTTTTTTTTTTTCGAAATAAATACGAAATGCAAAAATAAATTTTCACACACCCCTCCCCTTCATCTTTGTTTGATGGGAAAAAATTGAAATGAAATGAAAAATATTTTTCATATTCAACTTTAAAAAGTAAGAGTAATTTTTCAAAGTTTTTATAAGTGAATACTTGTGTTTTTCTTTCGTATACAACTGCTTTTCAGAGATTTAGTGTTGAGCTAATACAAAAAATTATTCCATATATTTAAATTACGTTTATGTACCATATTTAAGTGTGAAACAGCTGTATAATTAAAATTTAATGAAGAATATATTTCACCTTTTAAAGTGCTTACAGTCGATTGCCGTTTTACCATGATTCAAAGATATGCAATGGGTGAGCGGATTTATATGCTTATACAGTTAGAAATATGAATTATAAACAGTATTTATTTCGAATAATTTAACCACAAAAGCTGTTTTTTTTCAATGTAAGAAAACTTTTCACTATTTTTTTCATCTGAAATGAATATTTATCAGTTAAAAGTAAGATAATGTTCCAATTCTTTTTTTATTTTTTGTGTTTTTAAAATGTTTTTGAAGATCCTCTGGAATTATTTTGCATAAAAAAAGTTCATTAATGAGAGGTTTTTTGAATTATCGAAGCATAAATTCTCCACAGAGCAAGTTAGGTGAGACGTTGTCGGAAAACTAAGAAACAATTGTGAAAGATTCATTTGTTACATTTTAAAACGCATATTCAACTTGATTTAAATGAGATAACTCTGTAATTTAAGCAGTTAACTTGGAATTATATCTTCACTCAATGGGTAAAAAATATCACTGTGCTATTTTGTGCTTCCTGTTAACAACAAATTAAAAACAGTAACAAAGAAACTGCACTTTTTAAGTAAATGTATATGTTACCGGCAAAGTAGGAACTCCGGCATTCTATAGAATGCCTAAGACTAGCCGGCAATGTATGAAATGATTTTTATTTCATACATTGCCTAAACCAGCAAAGTACGAAATACAGCAATTAACTGAGTCGTTAGTGAAGGAGGAGAGTGAGAGGAATGACTTGTGTGTACGTGCGACCCTGTGATTGACAGGGGAGAAAGAATTTCATGATTTCACCCCTGAAGGTCACCGCCTATATGTCGCAGGGAATCGATGAAATTAGGGCATTCATCAAATACCTAAAGGAAATGATAAATTCACGCAAGAAGTTAAAATAAATTCCCTTTTGTCTTTTCCCTGTTGTAAGTAAGTGAATTAGTTAAATCCCCAAACTGTTTTAGTGAAATGACGAAGTGAAAAAATTTGCCACTTTTTTGGTGCTAGGGGAAAGATATTTTGGGGATCGTAATAACTTTGGTTATGGTTAGGATCTGCTGGGACACAACCCCCCGGAGCATTCTCCCCACCCCCTTCTACAGCTTTTTGGCCAATATCTCGACACCCGACTATCACAGTCAGTTCGATCCCTTTCTAACTACTCTTCCAGTTATTATAATTTCATGCTCATAGGGCTATTCCTTACATAGATTTTAATTGTTTTAAATTTATTTAAATCCGCAATATCTTGGCTCCTGTTTGAGTCTCGGACTTGAGATTTGAACCAACTTTTCCACTCATCGAGACCCATCCAGTCATATACTTGACTCCCATTGTGTAGACATGGGGAGAGCTTAAGCACTAAAATATCATGTTCCCATGTTAATCCTATGGAGTCTGAAAAATTTTCACCCCTCCCCCCGAAGGTATTTGATTTTTGTAGGTACGCCATATTTTCGTGTATGCGCGAGCCTTAGGTGGAATTGGCCCCCTCCGGTGCTCTCCCCCTACAGGGCTTCCCCATTAATAACTTGAATCCTATGCTACCTTGGTCGACCGTACCAGTTGGATTCGTTTGTTTTCCCTAAGAGCACTTCAAATATGTAATTTTATCCCAATAGCCCCATTCCTTCCCCCCATTTCATGTTTTTAAAATTGTTTGGATTCGATTGTTCTCTCTCCAAAAATCAAGTCCCAAGCTCAATTCCTTAGGAGGGTGACATTTTTTCACACCCCTTGGGGAAACAGGAGAACATGATATTTTAGTGCTTAAGCCCTCCCCATGCCTACACAATGGGAGTCAAGTATATGATTGGATGAGTCTCGACGAGTGGAACAGTTGGTTTAAATCTCAAGTTCGAGACTCAAACAGGAGCCAAGATAATGTGGATTTAAATAAATTTTAAAAGTTTAAAACAATTAATAGCCCTATGAGCATGAAATTATAATAACTGGAAGAGCAGTGAAAGAGGGATCGAATGAGCCAGGTTTTATTTTCCTTAAGAGGACTTGGCACCCTAAAAATGATCAAAATATCGTTCGTTTATTTTTATTTAGTTATATTCTTTGCATTATTATCTTTCGATTGATACATCATTTTTGCATGCCTGAAAATTAGAAGTTGGAAAAACTTCAATTTAAAACTGTAAGCAAACATCCCTTTATAGATAAAAAATGAGAATGATAAAAAAAGCTATTGTAAAAAGTGAAATAATAACTAAAAAAAGAAGCTTTTATAAGTAAAGCAGCATTTTTCTTAAATATTACATTAATGTAATTTGTATTTCTTTAGAAATGTGTGCATGTGAAATTTTTTCACTAAGGCTTTTTTAAATTTTTTTTTATTATTTCAGTTCTTATTCATCATAACTTTCCATAAATGTATAATATTTCAATATTATGTGGAGAAAAAAAAACTTTAAAATTTGTGCAATTGTAGAAAAAAAATTTGTTTAACATTTTCCTTGAGGTTTCTTATGCAATTAATACTCTCTAAAAAGGGATCGTTTATAAAATATATGATTTGAAATAATTTGAAATGCGATTATTCTTACGAAAATATGTAGCTAATGTTTTAAAGTGATATTTTATGTTATTTAAGCGTATAATAATTATTTTTTAGAATTACAAACTTTACAGTGGTTTATCTCAGTTTGTGTTTTTTCGCATTCAAAATGCTTCTCCGTCCATTAATATTAATCAATCACTTCAATTTTTTCCCCTGTGTTTTATGTATAATGCATGTAACAAAATTAGGCATCCAGTTTATGCTGTAAACTTAATACTTTCTTTTGTTAAAAAAATTTTAATGTTGGAGATTTGGGCACTTTCGCTGAATTTTAGCATGCATATCTACATTTTATTTTTTTTCTCTAACATTAAGTTATTGTAATATCGATTCATAAATTTGTTTAAGATATTCTTAGGAAAGTTACAAAAAATTTCAGGTCAAATAATTAGTAAATACAAAAGGAATATTATTTTAAAATGTTCCATATTTTTTTAAAACTAATTTACACAAAATTTCATCTCGTATTATTTTTTTGAATAAAAACATTATATGTAATGCTAAAATAAAATTTTTAAATACATAAATAAAAAAATAATTGTTCAAAATATGCCAAGACCTCTTAATAAGAAAGGCAATAATCTTCTTCAGTACAACGTTCCTTTTTCTTTAGGTATTTTGAATAATTTTTTTTAATGGCACTCTTATTTTTCTAGTATAACATTTTTTATTTCTTAGGAATGCACGTCATTTATAAAATAGCTTTAGTAGGACCTTTTTTCATACTTTGTCTAAATAGCATTTGGCATTCTATAGAAAGCCTAGGCAAAGTATGCAATAATTCTCCTATTTCATACTTTGCCTAAAAACGTCAGGCATTTTAGAGAATGCCGGCATTTCATACTTTGCGGTAACATATACACGTATGAGAGAGCACCAGTTTTGACAATTCAAATGACCTTGATGAAATTATTGCAGAGTTGCGCCGAATGAAGGATACTTACTCTTTATCTCTAAGTAGGACACGAGTTAAACAAAAAGAAAAATGTTCAGTAAATAGTGAAATATTAAAAATAAAAGACGAAAAACGTGAAAAATTAAGTGACTTTATTTGTTTGTTTAGGAGTAGTCCAATTAAATATTTTTTTGACGATTTTTAAGAATTCTTTTTTTCTAATGTGTGGATCTATTTTAAAGCATATTCATTTTTGAATCAATGACAATCGAAAAAATAATTTGTTGTTGTCTCATTTTTGGTTAATTTCAATCAAGCTATGAAGCAAGAGATTGTCATTTCGTAGCTCATAAAGAATGCAGCGAAAGATTGATTTTTATTCTGTTAGGGAAAATATAAAACTTTTTACGGCTAATAAATTATTTTAAAATCTGACTATGGCTGTAAGGTCCAATTTTTCACTTTAAATTCACTTCAGTCTATTTTTTAAATTAAAAGATATTCTTGTTGTACCAAAATTTACAAACTTTCGAAATGCATTAACATGTATCCTTGTCTTAATTCAAATCCCCATGTGATAACTGAGATATTAATGAGATACATATCATCCAAATATGTTATTCATTTCATCTAAAATTAATCACTTGTTAATACAGTTATCAAAAATTAATTAATTGTTTAACAAAGCTATATGCTCTACCGACTCTGAAATATGTAGATATTCAGGAATAAGTTAATGTTTAATATAATTTGTGTGTTTTAAATCTATATTATCACAATAATGCAACAATTCAATAAAATGTTCGATATGTATCATGATTTTATTTTGGTCGAGTGTTGAATCTTAAAAAACATCTTTTAGAAAGATCTACAACTGTTACAGATAACTTTTAAAACCCTTTTCATGCGATATTAATATTTTAGTGTTATTGTTACATCTGAGTATTAGAAATGTGTTACGTTTTGAAAGCCCCAAGTAAAAAAACATTACAGAATTTTTTTTTTAAAAGTGCCTTTTACAGTCTAAAGGAATAGTCGAACAAACAATTTTCAAAGGTATTTTTTAATTGCGAATTGAAAGCTTGTGATTCTTTTGGGTGTTCAGATACATTTTTTTGTTGTTGCTAAAATTAAAGTCTTAAAAAATTGTTATTGGAATATTAAGAAATTTCTTAGCATTCAAAAAAATTCTGCATATTGTTTTAAAATGTTCTTTCATATTAAAATTAAATGTAAAATTATACTTTTCAAAGTTAAATGCTTCCTCAAAACATTTTCTTGATATTTATTGCAAAAAACTGTGATTCTCTAACTGTAATTATTGTTGTTGAGGATATCTGATATCCAATTTGTTTATCACAGATAGACTTGAAGAGTTAACTTCCCGGCTGCAAGGTCCTGCGGGACCCCCAGGTCGTGGCAAAACAGGTCGTCCTGGTCCTCCCGGTCTACAAGGAGTTCCAGGTACTTTTCCTTTTTGAAATCCCTCTCGTAGATTTTGAAATCGTAGAAAGCGCAAAACTACCTGGAATTTCTAGACCTCCAGGGAGGACCTTAAGCATGATTTGATGCTTTGTGAATCCTGTGTATCATTCGATGTACATGGTTCCAAAGGACTGAATGATATGCATGATCATGATCGAAATATCATTTTAAATTATGTTTCTGCTCGCTCACAGACCAGATGGAAGAATTGGTTCGAGGTCTTCATGGCCCTCCTGGGCCCCCAGGGATAGGCTTACCAGGAAAACAAGGCCCAAAAGGGAAACCCGGAATTCCAGGTAGTTTTATGCTTCCGAATTCTTTCAACATTCCTTCGCTTTATATAATTTTAAAATAAAATTATTTTACTCAAAAATATGTTTAATGGCTGTTTTATTAGTATTATTTAAATGCTTATATTAATTTTGCATTATTTGTCCAATACTGTTCCCTTCCCTTGAATTCTATGCTTTTGACTGTCCAGATTTCTTGTGATGTTAATGCATGATTTTTTTGTCATTATCACATATTTGCATGAAATACCAATGTACATGAAAGGAGAAATTTACGGAAAGTTTAAGGTTCCATAGTGGAATTTTATATAAATATGTGGAAATAAAATTACTGTAAATGGAATGTCAATCGATTCAAATGTTATCTGTCTGCAGAAGAAAAATAGAAGATCCTCTTTAAGTTAAAAATGCTAAACATACTAAAAGCTTCCCACGAATAAAATTCAAATTTAAAGTGAACAGAGTCAAGTAAGGACTCTAAATGTTATGCTTTCGGAGTCTTCGGCACAAAATATTTTTCAGTACGGTCGAAATTCCATCTAGTCTTTCATTACCTAGACTCAGGTAGTAGAACAAAATAATGACCGAAACTTGCGTTTTAAATGTCCCATAGAATTTGAAAAAAAATTACTTTAAACATACATTTTGGGCTTACAAATTTAATAATAATATTAATGCAATAAATTGGTTCTTCTGAATATTTGACGAAATGAGATTATTTCTGTAAAAATTCTTGCATGCAGACTGTTGTCTAAAATTAAATACAGTTGAATTCAGAGCTCATGAATCAAGAAATATATTTTCAGAATCCTGTTTAAAAGTAAAATGTTCTTAATATCTCAAAAAAAAAGATGGATAAAAGATTTTCTTTAAAAAATTCAAATAATATAAAAGGAATGGTTTATATATATACATACGGTGGCGGCAAAAAGTCCTGAGCACACTCATTTTTTGCGTAATTTTGGTGTTTGACTTCATTTTTCGTTATGAAATTATCGCACTGTCTTAAATAATGTTATTGATTTTAATGTGTTTTTTCATGCTGATTTCAAATCTGTTCGTAGATTTCATCTAAAGTAAATAGTTTCATTGATATGTTGAAAAAACCTTGAGAAGAAAGCACAAGGTCACTATAACAATGAGTGAGTGTGTTTTCCACCAATGAAATGCTCCGTTATTTCAACCAATCAGAGAGCAGTAGCGATAAAGGGTTAAAAGAAATTGGTGAAACGTGGTTTATTGTATTGAATGTAGTTGTGTGCTTGTGGAAAATAGAGTATTGAAAGCAATTTGAAGTGCGTTTGTGGAAAATATTGGAATTATGGCTAAATTTTCATATCTGCCTGAGAATAAAAGGTACAAAATAATACATTTGAAGGAAGAAGGTTATTCTATACGCCAAATTGCAGCTAAAGTACCATGTGGCTTTTCTACTGTTGTGAGAACTTTGAAAAGATTTTCTGAAACAAATTTTATTGCGGACAGGGGGCGATCAGGACACGACCAAGAAAAACATCTTTACGTGAAGACAGGTTATTGCACAGAATTTCACTTTCAAACAGAAACTTGTTTCCTCGCAAATTTTGAAACAATGGACTTTGACATCAAATGTGAGTGTGTACCCAAGAACTGTTAGAGGAAGACTGCAGGAAATTGGGTTACGAGGCTGTAAAGCGCGCCCAAAACCATTACTGACTGAATTTCAACGCAAGAGGCAATTGACGTGGGCAAGGGAACGTTCATTATGGACTATTAAAGACTGGGGAAAGGTAATATTTAGTGACGAGAGTCAGTTTTGTATTTCTGGCAACCAAAGTAGTGCCTATGTAAGACGACGCACTCATGAGGAATTCAGCCCTCAGTGTCTGAAGCGCACAGTAAAGTACCCGACAAAAGTGATGATATGGGGTTGCATGTCTGCTCATGGTGTTGGAAGACTTCACATCGTTAGCGGAACAGTAAAAGCCATGGGTTACATTGAAATACTACAAAATAAATTGCTACCAACTGCGAGAGATCTTTTTGGGAACCAGTCATGGATTTTTCAGGACGATAACGCCTCTTGTCATCGTGCAAAGGTGGTCCAGAAATAGTTGAAAGACCATACTGTGAATAGAATGAACTGGCCAGGACAGTCTCCCGACCTTAATCCAATAGAGAACTTATGGTTTAAAATTGGTTGCGAAATTTTAAAGAAAAAACCTTCAAACAAACGTGAATTAATTGAAGCTTTAATATTTTCCTTCAACCATATTGTCACGATTGAAATTGGTGCATTCCATGCCAAAAAGATGTAGAGCCGTAATTAAATCAAACGGCTGGCCCATAAAATATTAATTTTCTAACATGTGACAACAATGTAATTTTAAAAATGCTTATATATATATATATTAAATATACCGTATTTGTCAATTTTCGTGTTATTTTTCTTTGCATATTATGTTATTCTATATTGTTTTATTCTGCACATATTTCACATTATTGTGTTCAGACAGCTTTACTACAAAACATATTTTAGTCATTAAGAAACTAGAAGTAGATTTGAAATCAGCATAAAAAGTACATTAAAATCAATAACAATATTCAAGATAGTGCGATAATTTCACAACGAAAAATGAAGTCAAACACAAAAATTACGCTAAAAAATGAGTGTGTTCAGGACTTTTTGCCACCACTGTATATATATATATATTCATGCACATTTCTAAATCAAAACTCTTTTTTAAATATTTTGTGATACCTCTCTATAAGATGACAAGTTATTTCAGTTTGGACCCTGAAAATGAATGAAAATATTATATGTTTGAAAATATTATCAATATGCTCACATTGAAACTAAGGAATTGTGATCGAACGTGTAAATTTGGAAAAATTTACATATTACACTTAGTTGATGTTGTGCGTTTCATCCTGGTATACATACGAAAGACGAGATATAGATGAACAGAAAATATACAATGCAATTACAGAAGAATATGAACTTATTACAAGCGATGAACCCAGCATAGAACAGAAGGGATGCGCTGATTTCCATTCGATTTCAGGAAAAAGTCCGACTACTTTTCCCGATGATTTGTGATTCGAACTCGAGCCCACTCGATTACAAGCCGAGTGCCATAACTGGCATTTCGTTTAACATTGAACTAAATGGATGTACAAGATTTTTCAAGTGATATTCTGACATCTTTTTGTGTATCATTTTTGTTTTAATTTATTTCCCTGGGGTTATTTCAAATAAATTTATTCAAAAAATCATTTATATGATGCTAATTGGTTATATTTCATCGTGAATCAAGTAAAGATAAATATTTATTAATTGGCTTTTGCCTTAATTGATGCTCATTATATTATTTTTGCTGCAATAGGGGATCCAGGAACTCCTGGGTTACCTGGAGAAAGAGGATTTATGGGAATGCCTGGAGTACCTGGTCCTCATGGCCCCCCAGGAAGTAAAGGTAAAGTGAATCCCTTCAAAGTAAAAAAGTTTTATATTTAATACTGTCATTTTATTTGCTAATAAAACCGTAAATATTTTCGCTTATTTTTTAAATATATGCCACGTATAATACACTGGTGTGCAAAAATTAAGGACGAGACGGTTTTTTCAATATAACTTTGTACAAAAGCTTTCCAAATAAACACATTTAATACCGTAAGATCCCCAATACGTAAGGACATGTGTAATATGTAAGCAACACTTACTAAAAGAGAAATCAGAGGGATAAAAAGAAGCTTGATTGAAAAAGTAGCATGGAGCGCAATGCGACTGAAGGCCGAAACATCCCTGTGATGGGTGTCCAGCAAGAAACATCCGGTCTTTAGTAGGGGATATGATCTTCCCTGACTGTTAGGCAGGTTTCACAGCGTCTGCCCATGCTGAGAATGAGAGTGTCAATGAGTTGTTGAGGCATTGCTGCCCATTCGTCTTGCAGCACCAATCAAAGCTCCCGAATCGTTACTGGTGGTAAGGTACGAGCTGCCAAGCGTCTGCCTAGAAAATCCTATACATGCTCGATGGGATTGAGATCCGGAGATCGTGCCGGCCAATGCATACGTTCAATATCCTCACTCTATAAGAGCTGTTCGGCCGCTACTGTGCGATGACATGGTGCATTGTAGTCCATGAAAAGGAACTGCAGACCCATAGTGCCTCTAAAAAGACGCACATATGGAAGATCTCGTTACAATAACGGGTCCCGTTGACTGAACCTGCGTCGAAGATGTGAAGGTCTGTACGACTACCAAGCATGATGCCTCCCCAAACGAGAACACCGCGACCTCCATACCTGTCCCTTTCAATGATGTTCGAGGGATGATTGCGGCTTCCCCGCTCTCTCCAGATGAGTATGCGATGAGAATCGCTACTCAAACTGAATCTGCTCTCATCTGTAAAGAGTACTCGTCCCCATGCATTGTCTCTCCAATTCCGGTGTTTCCGGCACCACAGAGAACGCCTTCTCCGATGGGCAGGCGTTAAAGGTACACACCGTACAGGGCGTCGTGCAAACAGACCACCACCGTGCAGTCTTCTGGCCACGGTAAAACGCGATATCGGTCGTCCAGTCACCTGTGTCGTGAGTCTAGCGATTTCTCCCGCTGTCTGCCGCCTGTTTCTTCTGGCCTGTAAGACAATGTACCTGTCATCTGCGGGTGTGGTTCCTCGTGTACGACCACTACTGAACCCCCGGATAGCTGTTCCTGTAGTTTGAAATTGTCTCCAAAGTCGTGAAACGATGCTGTGAGCAATTCCGAACTCTGCAGCCACACTTGTCACACTGCGGCCTTCCTCCAAATTCCCAATGATTCGACCCCGGGTAAAAGCATCCAGATGTCGTCTAACAGATTGATTATTCGCCATTTCTCGCTGAGGCAGCAACTCGGTGTGATTTTAACTGCTATTCGGCGTGCAATCTCTTTGCCAGAAATACTGATCTTACACCGACAACATGCTTTATACTACTCAGACACTCCCCCATTACGTCTACCTGCATATCTGCGCATGTGCTACCGTACATCACCTTAATTAATCTCCTGATTGGTCTTTCTGTCCGCTCTGCCTCTTCGTTCAGCTGATATGCTAATTTTTCGACTTCGTCCTTAATTTTTGCACACCAGTGTATATTATAAATAAGTTTTATATCATTGTTCAGTATTATATATTTGTGTTCTCGTTATTCTAAATCCTGGTTACATTTTGTCGCTTGGTAAAACGACTTTGTTTAGTTAGATTATTTTTTTTTTATTTTATTTATTTTTTGCTTTCAAATTATTGTACTTTTATTAGATTCGTTGCTATTTAGGTTCATTTTAATGTATTATTACGAAAGCATTTAAAATAACACAATCCCTACGTGATTTAGCAAAAGATCCAAGAAGGTAGTCATTCAAAATCCAATACTTGAATGGAAAGAATCCCTTTAGATGTTGAATTTTAAGTTGGGTTTGGGTTAGTTCTATTTTGTTATGTTAATCTTGTTCTCAACCGGCGAGGCGTTTTTTGCAGCACTTTGAATAGCATAGATTTGCAAAATTGATTTGATTGGCATTTTATAATTACGTAGAGTGAATAAATTAATTTTGAGAGAAGACATAGTAATTATATTGTAAACATGAATTTGGGTTCATTCAATGAAATATTTGTTTACGACCCTTGGCATTAATTTAGCAATTTCATAAGAATTCTTTCTGTAGGTGACAAAGGAGACAAAGGAGATCGAGGACCTGAAGGCATAGGAATGGAAGGTCCTATGGGACTCAGAGGGCTCCCAGGTAAATTACTAAGGCATTGAAAAATAAACAAAATAATAATTATTCTGATTAAGATATTTTAATTTCTGTTTAGATGGAAAATAATTTTTAATCATGCTTTTCTTGAGATTTTATCTAATTTTTTTAGATTGGCTTCGAATTGCATATTTTTAAAAAGGCGAATATACAAATACCGCGAATATATTTTTCAAAATTATCCAAAATGGTTTTCTTCAACTTGAAAATACTTATTTTTACTGTTAAATACACCACTTCTTATTTCTTTGAAGAATGCACAATTAATAAAATATAATTACTAAAATATATTTCTCTCAAGTTCTATTTTACTTTATTAATGTATATTTATTTGTAAGGTTGTAAGAAAATAATTTCTTAATCCAATTGATATCGTGGTTAAAGTGTCAAATGAAATCAAAATATATTTTTACTGTAGCAATTAAGTAACTTGGTAATGTATTGCAACAAAATAACTTATTCAAACAAGTTTTCTCAAAATTTTCTTCTTTTATCTTAATCAATTTAGTCTCAAAAATATCTCAAATTTTACACTCATGTCCATAAATTAAGGATAATGAAGTTCAGACAAAGAAAGAGACAGAAGCAAAACAAATTTGACTTATTTGTAAAGTCTATTTATTAAACAAAAGGTAAAGAGCAAAACAGATGTCATATGTTTGACATAATTAATAAAAATTGCGATTTTTACTCCCTGGAGCAAATTTTAAAAAAGAACCTATTTACAAAAAACAGTACAACATGGTTAGTATGATGGTTAATACGGAGTATGTCTCCCGGACGATGCAATACAGGCCTTACAACGCCTTGGCATGCTGAGTATCAAATTATCAATCTGATCTTGGGGAATATTACATCGCTCATCAAGCAATGCCCTCCGAAGTTCCGGTAGACAGGTGGGAGGGGGTTGACGGGCTGCAATTCGTCGGCCAAGAATATCCCACACATGCTCTATTGGATTCAAGTCTGGTGAGTATGCTGGCCAATCCATGCGGGTGATATCCTCCGATTGAAGGCATTCGTTACAATGTTTGCATGGTGAGGACGAGCGCTGTCATCCATAAACAGAAATTCAGCACCCATGGCGCCCCGAAACAAGCGTACATGTTGTTCCAGAATGACATCCCCATAGATGTGTGGTCTGTCATCGTTACACTCTGAACATGCAGGTCAGTTCTGAAACCAAGAATAATTCCTCCCCAAATGAGCCATCCTGCACCACCGTAACGGTGTCGTTCGATGGTGTTCTCTTGGTGGTAACGGGTACCTGGCGCTCTCCATATTAAAGTCCGGCGAGAATCAGACAGCAAACTAAACCTGGACTCGTCGGAAAAGATCACACAAGACCACTGTTGTGATGTCCACAATGCATGTTCTCTACTCCGGGTTAATCACAGGCGACAGTGAGTTGCGGTACGTGGAACACATCTGACAGACCTACGAGCATATATACCAATGTGCCCCAAGCGTCTGTACACGGTCTGCCTTGAAACTGTCGTACCGGTAGCTGAAGAGAGCTGACGAGACAGGTCTGATGCTGTGCTCCGTCTGTTTCTTTTGGCAGTAACTGCCAAATATATATATACCGGTCCTCATTCGGCGTTGTAACTTGGGGGCGACCTGTGCTGTAACATCTACTCACATTACCATCATCTTGGAATCGTTGCCAAAGCCTGGAGATGAAACTCTGAGCGATTCCAAGCTCCTCGGATACTTCCAGCTGGGTACGTCCACATTCCAGTCATCCAATAATTCTCCCACGTAAAAAATCATCCAAATGTTTTCTTTGTACCATAACTATGCGGTTATTGCACTGGAAGGCTTTTAAAGCGCCTGTGAACAATTTTACTTCTTTGCCACCATTCCTTATATACCCCTCTCTTACACTCTCGTCATTGTGACGTAGTATCCGCGCCATCTGGTGGTTTCCTGTAATTTGCATAATCTTCTTCAAGATGTGTGTGATAATTCTACAGGTGACATTTTTATTTTAGAGTTCAATTTCTGTGTGATTCTGAATTATCCTTAATTTATGGACACATGAGTGAAATTTTTGTACAATTCTACTGGAAAAAGTTTCTAATTTATGTAATTTTTAAAAACGATACTCTGAATGTTTTAAACATTTTGGTGAATAAAATTTTCCATTTAATAGTTTTTACATAGTTTCTAAACCTATAAATGTATTATTTTATCGATGATTAAAACATAAAACAATTTTATTTACAAAAATATTTCCATAAAATGAATTATTTAATACATTTATGGCAAAGAAAAAATAAAAAATAGAATTATCTAAGCAATTTAATATAAATCTCATACCTATTTTTACCATAATAATTTATTATTATGTATTATTTCGTAATATTAAATTCATGAACAAGTGCAATTGACTAAACTGTGTTAAATACCAAAAACGGTGCAAGATTCCAAACGGAAATAAATTAAATTTTTTTTAATTTTTCAACCAATCTTAGAAATAATAGTTACTGAAAGTAAGTAGACAAATATTTTTAAAAGTACTCAGAGAAATAATTGTAATAATGAAATAGCAAATTAATTGGTTGATCATATTAATCTAGTACAAGGCCCCTTAACAGTTTTTTGTGAACATTTCAAAAATTAATCATCATATTTAAGGTGAATATATATATATATATATATATATATATATATATATATATATATATATATATATATATATATATATATATATATATATATAATTTGTGCCTTTTTTTATCTAATTCTGGACAAGTTTTAAACGTGTAATGAGAAAAAAATTATATATAGAAGACATATATAATTTAGTATATGTAAATTTAATCTTTTTTTTATTTAATAACATCATAATTTAATTTCATTAGTCCTTTATCATTGTGCTTGGTTTAGCTTCGATAAAAATTAATCATTCCCCTCTTTTTCTTTAATGATTGTACATCTTCAAGCATTTCTAATTGAAGTTTCTTCCAAATGACCGTATAGTATGAAAGCATTTTTCAACCCTATCTGAAAACATGAAAGTAAAGAACATTCAATAGATCAATTGTTCTTATTTGTGATAGGTCCTCCAGGACCTTCAGGAACTGGGTTGCTCGGACGTCCAGGTGACCGCGGTCCTCCTGGAAGACAAGGACCTAGTGGAGCACGAGGAGTACCAGGTCCACAAGGTCCTCCTGGTTATTGTGAACTCTGTAACTATCAAAATTCCGATCTCGCCAACTACCTGCACCCACCTCAAGCTCAGGTAGATAAAGGAAATACGGACCACGACTGATCGTCATGTTTTCCACTAAGTCAACTACTGCCAATATATCATCTGAAGAACTCTGAGTTATCCTTCTTGCATCCCAAGGAAGGATCTCCCCTGGAGATGTAAAAGACGTTAGGCACACTTTGAGAAAAACGGACATCTACGACGAACAACTTTGGATTCTATATGAGGATTAAACAGTGACTATATGCTTCAGAGATTAAAAACACAAAACTCCTTTTCAAAAATGCTTATGAAAAATCGATAGTGTTTTTAGAGATACATAGAAATCCTTGAAATTATTACGAAATACTTGGTGGATTGTTTTTCAAATTGTGTTTTGCTCTATATGTGAAAAGAGAGCTCTTTTTTTCTTTTGTTCTATGCGTTCTTTTGTATACATTTATTAATTACCCCATTAATATTTTTCAGTTACAAAATAACATAGAAACATTTAATATGTTTATTAAATATTCGTAAATTTTAAAAAGGCACGTTTCATCAAGCATTTGGTTATACAAATTCTGGAATTTAATTGATCCTGAAGCTTGTGTGTGTGTGTGTAACTGAAGTGGATAGATTTGTAACTTAGTTAAATATATGCAGCCTCTACTTTATTATTCATTAATTATGGAAAAAATGATCTATTAATAACTTTTGGATGCAATTTATACTTTTACGGAAAGGTATTGCACCTCATTCTAGTTTGCCTAATGTGTTTTATGATTTCCAACTGCTTTGCTAGCATTCATGTTACTCGGTTTCATTTGAAAAAATCAAAAGTATTTCAGAGCTGATCTCCAATGGCTTACTGTTAGTCTCTAAAGAATATTATTCTATTTATTTTTGTACATGCGCTTATTTTCTATCAGATTACTTTTTAAAATTGTTCATCATAATATTTAGTTGAAAAATTCAAAGGAAGAAAAACTAGTCTTATCCCTTTCCGAAGAAACAGGAAAGCGATTTGTTTGACCGGTGATTTCGTTGTGATTGCGTCATATTATTATAACTTTTTTTTATGTTTCCGCTAAATAAAAATAGAAATATTTGTCATTATCATTATCTGCTTAAAGTATTGTGATATCTATGCCACGTGTGCCTTTTTTTTAAATCTATATTGCTCAAGTCTAGAACACTGCCAGTTTCTATGACCACTGAAGTTAGATCGATAATTTAAGTAAAAAGCAGACCAGCTCAAAAAATTATGGGGAAAGGAATACTATATTTTTTCTTAAAATTCTGTTCAAATGCTTTGGGGGGTTTTCTTCTATTTTTTCTAGTGAATCCATAATTAATACTTCAAAATTCAGGTTTATTATTACTATTAATAAAATTTCTTAAAATTTTTCATAATTATCTGATATTAAATTGCTTGAAAATTAAAAGTTATTTTATAACAGTGGAGGAATATTTGTTTAAAGTGTGTGTTTTTGTGCATCGTTTGATACCATGTTCATCACTTTTTCAGCCAGCTGCTCACTTAAGAATGGGTTTTTGTACATGAATTAATCGCTAAACAATCAAAACATTTCAAGTGAATGTATTTTTTTTATGTATGTGAGAAAATATGGCAGATCATGTATTATTCATAACCTTTGAAATAAATGAATTTATTAAGTACTTTCTGCTTTTTTTCCTTAAAATTTAACATTGAATTGGAATTAAGATCAATGGCTTGTTAAAAGAAATGACGTTTAAGAACACTGATAAGGTTTTATTCAGAGAAATAGAAAATAAAAAAGTATCTACTTATTCATAAATTTTTGTTGTTGAAACATGTTCCTTCTTCTCATAACAAAATAAAGTAATGATGACTTTTGACGGGTTTTAATTTACAAAACACACCCCCACACACCCTGATTTCAATAATACAGAGCTTAAAAACTGTGTTACTTCCGGTGACCTTTGACCTTGTCTTGTCGTGAAGATTCTTATCGTGATCATGAGTGACATCTGTGTGACCAAACGAATCTTTATCAACATTACTTTTAATCTAGTAAACGACACAATTTTTCTTTTCACTAATTAAACACATCCATCCTATATCCTATCTGGGTGATACTTAGCGAATAAAAACTGGTGATAGGATTTCAAATAGAATAAACATGCAACACACACACACAAAACAGACTTAGAGAGAAATAATTTCAAAATCAGGACTTAAAAAATTATGTTAAACATGGAAGATGATAATTTTTTTAATTGATGCATCACAATTTTCGCTATAATGAAGGAAAATGGTTATTCCCTTAAAATGGCGAGAAATACTTCGAAACGTTCAAGTAAAAATTGCCGAATATCAGAAGTTTACATTTGGTAAATTTATAGTTCTCGGTTAAAATAAATAGAAATATCTCTTGCAGTGGCGTAACGGAGAGAATATTACCCTTCCCCACAAAGTTAGGTTTTGGGCCCCAAGTCGGATCTTACAAAGGATTTCAAAACCATAAACTTTGTGCCCCCTAGAATTCTGGGCGGCCCCACGTTTCGTGGGGTGTACGTTAAGCCATTGATCTCTTGAAAGCAACCTTAACGAGGTCGTATATTATGTTAAATACACTCATGGGCAAAAAAATTAACGCACCAAGAAATAATTGCGGGATCGTAACGAAACTTGACACGAAGGTACATGTCGGGGAGATATGCAAATAAATAGAAATGCAGCGTGATTGCGCATCACGTATAGCCGGTAGAGGGCGTTTAACGTCGTTCTCCGTGGAATATAATACAGGCAACCAAAACTTGTTTGACTGAGCTGAATCGCTTACAAAGGAAGAGCTGAGGTAGACATGCCATTACACCGTTTTCGAAGACAATATGAGCAGCTGTCTCAGTTTGAGAGGGGGAGAAGCATCTGCATGATGGAAGCTGGGTGGTCAGCTAGGCGAGTAGCTCATCAATTAGGCCACTCTGATTGTGTTGTGAGGAGGTGTTGGGACCAGTGGATCTGAGAAATGTCATTTACACGAAGACCAGGCTCAGGACGCCATCAACAGACCAGTCATCGAAAAGACCGCCACATCGTAAGAAATGCACGCGTACAGCCAACTGCTTCATTGGCCGCTATCCAGGCACAGGTAGCACCTTCACTAGGGGCCCATGTGTCTTCTTGAACCATACGAAGGTGCCTGGCTGAAGGACATTTGGGATCGTGGCATCCATTACATTTGCTGCCCTTGACGCCCACCCATCGATGCCTCCATTTGGAGTGGTGCCACGCACGAGGAAACTGAACTGCAGCGGAATGAAATCAGGTCGTCTTTAAGGTCGAATCCAGATTCAATCTCAGCAGTAATGACAATCGTGTTCGTGTGTGGAGACCCCGTGGTGAACGCCTCAATCCTGCCTTTGCTTTACAGCGACATACCGCTCCCACAGCTGGTGTGATGCTATGGGGTGCCATGGCCTACAATACACGGTTACCCTAGTATTGATCCGTGGCACCATGACAGGACAGCGGTATGTCCATGACATCCTGCAACCACATGTATTGCCACTCCTGCAACGGCTCTCAGGAGCCATTTTTCAACAAATCAATGCTCAGTCTCACACGGCAAGGGTGTCATATGACTGTCGCCGAATTGTTACTACCTTCCTTGGCCTGCCCGATCTCCAGATTTAACTCCAATCCAGCATATCTAGGATCATTTGGGATGGCGAGTTGGGCATTCCATGAGTTTGAACGAACTAGAGGCAAGGTTACAGCAAATATGGAACGAAATGTCTCAAGACATCATACAGAACTTGTATGCCTCAATGCCCGATCATACCGCATCGTACATTCGCACTAGAAGGGGTTCAACAGGATATTAAATCCTCCGTTCTTTTGCCTTTTTCTCTGAAATAAAAAATGGCCCTTTTTCTTTTATTTTCTAATCATATCAAAGTAATCATTACGTATGTAAAATTTCGTTTCATTTTGATGACTCCTTCTCGGTGCGCTAATTTTTTTGTCCATGAGTGTATGTGTGCGATAACACACATCGCTCTTCATTGATTGTAAACTCGTAAATAGAGTTAAATTATCATTCATAAGGTATCCTTGAAAAAAAGAAGAAAAAAGCCCAAATTATATCATTTGTAAAGTCATTCGTTTTTTTGAAGTGATAACTTCTATTGGCGCGATTTACCGGAGAGTAAACAGGAATGAATGTAACGCTAATTCGGCTTTTTTTTTCCTTCATTCGGACATACATACCCCTAAAAAGGAAAGGAGGGGCGTATCCCCCTGCCACTCTGAAACCTCTCTAAATATCCTACATACCCATTCATTCGTATGCCAAGAGTTATCTTGGTCGATCCCAATTTTAACTAATTTAATTATTTAATTTCATTTTTAAAGTTTTCCTTTTCTTTTTTCGAAATTTATTTTCTTCACTGCGATTCAACATTGTTGAATCGCAGAATGCTCTGATTGGCTTCCTTTTCTAGCAAAGTCTTATACCCCATTACCCGAACTCCTGGCTCGGCCAATGAAATTGCTTCCTATCTCTCTCCAGCCCAAACCCGTTGGTGTGGTGTGGTAGTTAGGAGAGGGGGGTGCCAGCTCAGGTGTCGTCCACGTCACTTGACCATGGTTCAAAATTACGTGGTCCGTCGCCAAAAGCCCTCGTGTAGCTGAACAGTGCGACGTTAATATTAACTCACTCACTCACTCACTCACTCTCCAGCCCAAAACCCCACCCCCTGTTATTTTTCCCGCACTTTCTGATCTCGGTTCTTGCTGCAACCGATTGGCCACTGTAACTCCGCCCACTTAATGGACGCATCAACTTCGATTTTCTAGCTCTTAAAGAGCTTTTTAATCTCTTTTAATTTATTTTAAATGTTTTTACATCCAGTTAATTTTTAAATATTACAGAAGTACTCATATTAAATTCTCATTTAAATTAATATTTTTCTAAAAGGGCAATGGTATAATTCTGTACAGCATCTTAAAATTCAGGATAGGAGATTAGAGTCCGGAAGGACTAAGAGCTCCAACAGTCATCCCAACGACACTCTGAAACCGGTAGTTTGTCCCTCCCCCACCAATAAAAGTAAAGTTCCTAGCGTTGATCTAAGTGGGGCTCCCCTCTCACCTCTTTCTAGGGCAGGGGTGGCCAATCCAAATAACCTCGTGGGCCACTTCAGAAAAACGTTACAATCCCGCCGGTCGCATATAAAAATACATATATTTATATTAGATTTGGATCCATTACAAACATTTGTTGGAGTGAAAATTTAAAACAGGCTAATATATGATTATTGTTTTCATTGTTTTTCATGTATACAAACATAGATAGTATAGTAATTATAATGCAATGGATAAATAATGTGTATGTTTAATTTATTTAATTAGTAAAAGATATCTATTTCTCAACTCTTTCACTTAGTTTTTGCTAGTCGATCTCAATGCAAAAGTATTTGCGTATCGTAACTGATGTTGAAGATTTTCGTGCGTTAAGTTTGAACACACGATTTATGTTTGATAAATTTTAATTTAGAAAAAAAAGGGAGATTCGCAGAGAGAGAGAGAGTAACAGAAGCAGCGTGATAAAATAATAACAGTAATGGGATTTATTTTATACAAAAAAAAACTCTTTTCAAACAAAAAAATATTGTACAAAGTAGTCGAATTTTATAACGTTGTAAAGAATCTCGCGGGCCGCGGGTTGGACACCCCTGTTCTAAGGGAATGAATGCGAGATTCTTTCTCATCCTAGTTGAAGCATGAAAATGAAAGCCTATTTTAAAAAATAGGCTTAGAGAGAAAAAGAAATCCTATACAAAAATTAAACATAAAATGTAGAAAAAGGACAAATTTTTATAGAACTAAGTAAATAGTATTATTATCTTTAGGAATATTGCAGTGATCTTAAGAATAAAAATCTATTTTTGCAAGCGAATCGGAATAGCAATGAACAAATAGTTATATTAATCACATTACTTAAACATACTTTGGGTCTAAAAAGAAAATTAAAACAGTTAAAAATTTAAAATAACAAAATTTAGTATACAAGTATTAAGAAAAAGTTACATTAAATAGTTTACATAAAAGAAAACAAAATATATTTAAGAAGATTTTCCTTGTAGCAGCACCGGATATATTTGTACAAAACTCCCATACAATGACAAAAAAGCTAGTATAAGTCAGTATTATGTGATATAAAGCTTCTCATTAAATCCCTTTTTAAAAGTTTTGACCTAGATTCCTCTCTTCTGAATCAACTACCTGTGATACTACCTATCCCTTTGCTTAAGTTAATTCATGAATAGAATTAAATATTGTTAAATTGCAACCAAAATTCACAAAGCCGGATTGGGTCTTCTGAACAAATTACTTATGATTTTAAGAGGACTTGGCACCCTTTGAGCAAACTTCTTTATTTACGTATTTAAAAATTATATTTTAACATTTTTATGCAATGTTTCTATTCAAGAAAATGTTACCAGATGAAAATTTTCATATATTATTCACACAATTTTAAAAATTTAAATTTTTGAAGAAAATTGGGAAAATTTTAAAAAATCCTACTCCTTTTGTAAAAATTAATTTTTTGACCTGAAATTTTTTAAAATTATTCTTATGGATGTTCTTAACAACTTTAGGGATCGATTTTAGAAGAACTTCATTCGTTTTCGAGAAAAAAAAATAAAATGTTGATATACAGGCTAAAAATCAATGAAAAAGCCAACATGTCTTACATTTTATTTTATTTTAAAAAAAGTATTCAGTTTATAGCAAAACGGATCCCTAATTTTATTACATGCTTTATTTTTAACACGCAGGAAAAAATTGAAGTAATTGGTAAATAATTGTCGAAGGAGTAGCATTTTGAATGCACTAAGGTTTCAAAAAACACAAACTGAGAAAAACCACTTTAATGTTTATAATTCTGAAAAAAATAATTATTATAAGCTTAATTAAACTTAAAATACCACTTTAAGATATTACTTATACGTTTTTCTTTAAAATAATTGCATTTTCATATGTTTTTAACCCACACATTTTTATAAATGATCAACTTTTAGAGAGTACTAATTGCACAAGAAAACTCAAGAAAAACTTTAAAAAAATTTTTTCTGTCACGACAGAAATTTTAGCTGTTTTTCTTCTTATAATATTAAAGTATTACATTTGTATGAAAAATATATCAGAATAAGAACTGAAATTATAAAATTATTAATATAAAATGCCTTAATTTAAAAATTTTACATGCACACATTTCACAAGGAAGAAAAAATTACATTATTGTATTGCCTCAGAAATATTCTGTTTTTAATACTACACATTATTTTTTATAGTTATTATTTCTATTTATAAAATAGATTTTTTTTATCATAACGCATTTCTTAGCTTTTTTTTCTAAAAAGGGTGTGTGGCTGAATTGCCTTATTTGTTTTCAAATGAAGTTTTATTCAACTTCTAACTTCCCGACGTGCACAAGTGATATATCAATCGAAAGATAATAAT
Source organism: Trichonephila clavipes (assembly GCA_019973935.1). Lineage (NCBI taxonomy): Eukaryota > Metazoa > Arthropoda > Arachnida > Araneae > Nephilidae > Trichonephila > Trichonephila clavipes. Next base: position 144,939 of record BMAU01020168.1, read on the forward strand.
GCAAAGAATAAGATTAAATGAAAATAAAAAAAAAATGATAGGTTTGTGATTTTTAGGGTACTAAGTCCTCTTAAGTGGGAATATTAAAGTAGAATTTTCTAAAGACAAATCAAAACCTTTAGATGGTTTTTTAATTCAGAATTCAATTTAATTATGTCAAATGATCCAAATGAAGCACGAGGAAGTACGGAACAACGCGCTTGACGGAGTTTTTTTTATAGATATTTAAATAAAATTTTGAATCTAAAGGATTTATAACCTATTTCAGCTACAATAAATCTATTGTTTCCTTCTTAGAATACGATTAATTCCCTAATATGATTGTATATTTCGCACAAAATATTTCTTTATGAGTACAGACATATGAATAAATAATTTTATAGGACAATACTAACATCTCCTTGCTTTTTATTCACTTAACTAAACCCCGAAATAACAGTATAAAATTGGAAGTTATCACTTCTATCGTGTGGTCATAAGCACAGACACTTTTTTTTACTTTATTTATTTATTCTATTTCTTTATTTAGCATTATAGAAAATGTGAAATTTTCTTCTATGAGCAAACCATTATGTCTTGGAAGACTTAGTTTTAATGTTTCCAGATGGCACCACGCGAGACATGGAAAAAGATACTCTGGAATTGGAAACCCTAGGAATTTTTTAAAAATCTAATTGTGTGTTGTTGTTGTGGCTAGTGCCACCTGTCTGACGTAGTCAGATCGAGGCCCACGAAATTCATCGTGGCATGGGCAAGAGGTACGCCTGTCGTTGGCCTTGAGCACCATACAGGTGACACGACCGCTTATATTTTTGAGAACTGGACATTCCATATCTACATCTATCAATTATTATTCATGATTGTATCACTTATATGACTTCATTGCGTCATTTTTTTCCTAAAACCGATGTTCATTTTTCTATTTTGTTTAGTCCTACCCCCACTCCCCTTTATCCCGGCAAGAGTGCAAGTTGGTTCATTAGAAAATTTTTTATTCAAAATTTGTATTCTCCCCCCTATTTTGCATGAGATCTTTTGAATTTAAAATTCAAGATCTCCTTTGCTCGGGTCGTTTATTTTCGGATCGACCCAATCCGTTTCCACGCCCACTTCTCTGCGAGCGAACGGCCTCGGCCAATCAGATCGCAGGAAAGTGGTGCGACTGTTCCTTCGGCCGACAGATTCATTCTGTCGCCGTTCCAGCAGATTTGTTCTGCCCATTTTAATTATATCTTTTAAATTTAATTTTAAGTAAATTCATTAATTCGGCTCTTAATTCTATAATTCTGATGAGGAGGTACGTCCCGTTCCGGGACAGGCACTCCGTAAATTACATGCCACTTGCCACTTGCCATACAGGTGACAGTGCGATTTTAGCTCGGAGAGACTCCCCGAAGGGACGATAGATGGCGACACGACCTCTATCTCCACCTCCACAATTTCTGCATTTAAACTGAAGGGAGGGAAATATTCTCCAGTTCCTGCACTCGTGAATAAGCCCACAAGACTACGGACCCACTGATTTAACGAGCACGTACTCCGTGTGTACTCGGAGGGTATTTGGTAGCATCGAGCATCGAAACCAGGCCTTCCGGTCTGGAGTCCGATGCTCTAACCACTAATCTAATTAATTAGATTCATTTCATTTTCCCCCTACAATTTTACACACAATAAAAGCAAATTTCTTTTTTTCTTTAGTCTTTATCAAAACAAAATGTTCAAATGCTCATTTCCCCCCTTTTTTTATAAATGTTATACGTTTACTTAAGAAACGTCTCAGTGCGCATGCTTTGCCTGCACGAAGACATTAACTAAAAGTGAACTGTATACACACAAAAAAAAATAATAAATGACTGTAATTATTTTTAAATTAGGAATCAATGAAAAGAAAAAAGTAAAAAAAAAAATCATCTTCAAAAAGTGGTTTTGTAACTTGTATAATAAAATACACTTTGAACATTAACCAACTTAAATGTTGGTGTGGTATGGTAGTTAGGAGAGGGGGTGCCAGCTCATGTGTCGTCCACGTCACTTGACCATGGTTCAAAATTACGTGGTCCGTCGCCAAAAGACCTCGTGTAGCTGAACAGTGCGACGTTAATATTCAATCAATCAATCAACCAACTTAAATGTAAGATGAATGTAGACATATATGACATTTATGTAGAAATACTTTTTATACTTTCATACAAAGAATATTTTCTATTCTTTTTGAGATTTAATTATAAAAAACTTATTTTTAATAATCTACCTCGTCTATCTCATCTTTACATTTTCTAAAAATCTTTTCAAAGAGCTAATAGACTAAAAAATATTTTTTATAATACGCCCACCATCAGAAATATGCTCCTTGCTTCTTCATGTTAAATTTTTTAACCACCTCAGAAAAGGAGTTATTGTTTATCTACCAATAAATTGCCACGTATCTGAATACTTAGAATTATTTCTACTACTATGTAATATTTACTATATGAAAACTATAATTATATCTAAGAAGTCACCGAAATACCTTGATAAAATTTATTCTGCAATTTAATTTATCCTTATGTTTTATGTACATTGCAGCTGTTGGTACATGTGGTTTTAAAAGGCCGTAGATTAATGTCACTGGAAAAGATAGTGGCTTGTAGTGTGTGATTAAGTTCCTTCCTTTGAAAAGTTACAGTGCGTGGCAAATCCCCCAAGAAATGGCTCAGTGGCGTAACGTACACCCCCGCAAACCCCGCAGAGGAGGGAGGCATGTTTCTAGAGGGTCCAAAGCATATGTTAAGGTTTTGCAATCTTTAGTAAGATACGGCTTGGGGCCCGAAACTTGACTTAGCAGGGGGAGGTTCTAATACGCCACTGCAGTGGCTGTTTATGGAAACGACCGTCATCATATGATACTGTTGTGGGGCTGAAAAAAAATTCTCAAACTCCCATCCAATGCATGGAAGGGAAGACAATGACGGCAGATGAAAATAAGGGAGGTTTCATCCTACTCGACAAAAGAGCCAAATGATCGAGAAGGAGACTGATCTTAGTTAAGGTGAAGGTTGAAAATTCAGTGCAATTGAATGGAAAAGGTGATTAGGAGCATTGTTTTTGAAGAGGCACTAAATTGAAGAACAAATTGGAAGGCGTAGATGAAGACTTGAAATTGATTCTTTTTCCTGCTTACAAAATATTATGAAAAAAAAATAGAGCTACGTAATGCTTATAAATTACAGTTTTACAATTAGAGCAATGAGTAGGAAAAGTTTTGTATAATTTGTATAATTGGGTGTTGGCCCACTGTTAGGTGGACAGGAAGTACCTCCCCAACATGCATCGAGTATATATAAAATATAGTCATGAGATCAAAACAATAATTAATAAATTTTTGATGTTAAACATGTGTGTGTGTGTGTCTCTATTATTGCTAACCAAAGTATAGTTACTCTGTAAATAGTTAAGAATAATATTTCTATAAATAGAAATACGAATATGAGAATTCTAAAAAGAATCTTATTAATAATAAAGTTAAAGGCAGATCTGTCAAAAATAATGCTATTTAATTTACTATCCATAATACACAAAATTATATCAAGAAAATCTATTTTGAAAAGGTTACTGTGTTTCAATGATACTCAAAAAATTAGGATAAAAATCAATATTAGGATTAAATTCATGATACGGTCTTGAACTCGTGGACAGCGAGCCGTGAGTTTCAACCCTAGTGTCACTGAAGACTCGCCATGTAGAGGGGCTGATGTACGTGAAATCTGTATCGGCTCAAAGTTCTCACGTTGTTATGGTGTGGAAATTTTAAGAGATTATGTCAGCTCAGGTGTCATCCTCGTCATTTGACTGAGTCTCAAAATCTCGCGGTCCGTCACCAATAGTCTTCTTATTGACTTAGAGTTGAGAAGTTAATAAAAAAATCATATCAAATATGCATGTGTGTGCATGTGACTATCTGTTATACTTTAAATATTTGTGTTTATTATCTCCTCGTAAATTATTTTTGCTCATTTTAGTTTTTATTAGACCCTCCTCTCATTCCACTCTTTATATGTAAATTTTATCCTGAAACCGTCCATCTAAATTGTGCTGAAATTCATGTGCTTTTTAAAATTGTTTCAAATTATTTTGAATCAAAGCGTATAATTTAAATTGTAGCCATTTTAAATTCTAGTATGCAATTTTTTAATAATTTTTTTCATTGTTCTTTTTTTAGAACATTATTTTTTTTAATTCAAAATCGTAAATTCCATGAATTTTTTTAGGTGCTAATAAAATTCTTAACAGTGATTTATTGTTATTAAGAAACTGTAACACGTCTGTAAGTTCCAGTGTTTGTATCGTTTACCAACTCTAGTGGAGACATCTAGTGGATAAATAAGTATTGAAATATTCTTTTCTATTTGTAAATGAAACTTCCAAGGTCGCTCAATACTCCAGAAATTTAGCACAAGGCACGATTTATTCTAAGAAATAAACATACAGAAATTTCCTTTCGTGAATTTTAATTAAAATGTTAACAATTTTTAAACTTTAACTGTTCACGTTCACCTGCTTAAATAAATAATAGAGATCAATATAACAGATAGAGGTACTGGACCTCACCATTTTTTTTACCACAAAGTCATCACGTACAAAATCGTTTTAGGTTTTTTTTTTATTTAATATAAATAATACCCTGTAATAATATCTTTTCAGGGTTTCAGTTGTGAAATCAGAAACAATGATATCCTAATTCTATGCAGTGAATACATAAATATATACTTACATATTCATACAGAGAGTTGACCCAAAAGAGCAATAAATACATGCAAAGAAACAGTAAGACGTTTTTCTTCATTTATTTCTTAGTCGTGGGGAAATGTCTGCGAAATACCCACAGCAGCTTTATCTTAATGGGATCTATAGAGATAGGATTTGGTAATGTGTGATGGACTTGGTTATTTTTTGAGAATTCATTTACTATCATACATTATAAGTGCAGGAAACAGTTACCCAGGTGTTTCATTTTGTGAAATTTATTGCAAAAACATTCAGGAATTTGATTATTTATTTTGTATTAATACTTTTTTGTATCCAAAATAACTACCGACTGCAATAAAAATTCACCCATTCCACCCAACCCTACTACAATGCAGTATAAAAAATCATTCTTAGGGTGATCGGCTTTTGTTTCCTTCCCGAACATTTGTGCTTGTACATTTCTTTAATATACTCGAATGTTTTTAGAGTAATGTGGTAAAAGTATATATAATGTGGAATCATCTGCAATTAAACAGTTTCAATCGTTCCTTTGCACCGTTCAAAACTCCATTCCACGCGTTCGGTAACTCCTTTTATGGGAAGGGTTTGCATTTAAAAAACACGCAAATGAAAGAGTGGACATGTAATCTATATGCCAAAAGTCTATCAATATATGGGACTGCCAAATTCCACCCTTGTGTACACCACAGCATAGGCTTACTTTAATTTTTTATTGCAATCTGAATTTATAATTTCATGTATCACTAACTGCATGAACAATTGTGTTATTAAACTGTGTTCTTTATTTTTATCTAAATACTTAAAATACTGATAAATGAAAACTTGATAATTTGGATATCAGCTTGCTTATAGATCCTTCAGCAGAAATAAAAGGAAGTATTCGAAACTTTTTTCTTGAAAAATGATGCAAAGGCAAGAAAAAAAAAATACAAATGTGATATAATCTGATAAATATAAGAGCTAATTTTTTTACTCCTTAAGAAAAAAGTATTTTGTATCTCTCTTATTAACTGTCTTGAAATTATATTTTGTGTTTTTAAAAGAAAATATAAACAAATATTGAAAAGCTTTTTTTTAATCGCTTTCACATTGCAACCCATTCCTATTGTCTTGATTAAAATCACTATTATCGTGATTTTCACCGACTCAGCGACCCCATGTTCTATAGCAATTTGTCGTCCCAATGCTGCCTACTATCATTCCTCTGAAATATGTGTCGGTCGAATTTGGCAAAACCCTGTATATATACGTTTTTATATATATATATATATACAAAATATTACTATTGAAAAAGCTTTTAAATACAATAAAAATATAGGTAGATCAATTTTTAACTATAATGTGCCTATAAAGCAAGAAAATTTAATACGTAAATGTAAAGACTTTAAAGAATCCATAGATATATATAAACATCACAAGCATGTTGTTACTGGTCACTTCAATATTGTAAAATACAGCAATCTTAGAAACATAATGCATAAAGGTACTGGTTTTAGATTAATGGTTTTGAATAATAATAAAATTATAAAAAATCAGTTATATAAGGATATTGAGCAATTTATATACAAAATAGCTATTAAGTATAGTATGCCTATAGAGGCATTCACAGAATTCAAAGGTAATATTACACAGCAGCTTAATAAATATAACTTTGGTACATATAATAAAATCTTTTTTAATGATATTAAAAATCAGATTAAAAAATTGCAAAATAATTTCATTATAGTTTATGTTGATAAAGTGCGAGGTAATTTTGCCTTCATATGTAAATACTATTATAATTTAACGCGATGAACAGTTATTTTGATAATAATACAGCTTTTATTAAGTCATCATTTTCTGATAGAGAAATAAATAATTTAATTTTGGCTTTTCGTAAACAATTATGAATTCAAATTAATGATAACTTTAAATTTCCATATATATTTCTTACTCCCAAATTTCATAAACACCCAGTCAAATTTAGGACAGGTACAAATGGATTTAATACATATATTAGCAAAATTCTCCATGAGAGAGAGAGAGAAATATTACAGGATACAATAAATAATCTTAAATCCACAGTCCTTCTTAAAAATAGCAAATCACTTATTGAACAAATGAAAGATAAAAAGATTTTTTCAGTCTATAGTTTAGATTTTGAAGATCTTTTTATTTCTATTAATATTGATGATTTGATTAATATACTTGTAAATTTACATAAAGATAATTTATTTAATAATGTTAATAATGATAGATTTGGTTCACTACTTTGGTTTATACTTAAAGAGAACTAACTATATATATCGTAAGGGTAACTATTATCTGCAGATTAATAGTTTGCCACAACTGTTGAGCAACTGTCTTGCCTATTTATACTTACATTATTTTAAAAGTAGTTACATTAAGAATTCTAAATATTATATTTATCGTTATATAGATGACATAATCATTTTGGCACAAGCAAGTCAATTTTATACCTAATACTAATTTTTATCCACAATATCTTAATTTAATACAGACAAATAGAAACAACAATGAAACAAATTTTCTTGATATACATATCAAAATAAAAGATAATGTTATAGTAGTAGTATATAACTGACAAAAGTTAGTTCACTTTTTAGCCTTGACGGTTTTGAGCTCACTTTTTGTCAGTGAAGGTTTTAAGCTCACAGAGATGAAAAGAGTTTGGAGCGCTTGGAAATGAGCACGAGCGAACGAATGACCACCCCTACTCCCCGTAGTGCCAGAAAGGAAGAACGGAGCTGGCTGAATTGGGAGGAATAGAAAAAGGCAAGGTCAGAACTGAGAAAATTGTTTCAATGAAAGTTATGTAAACTCTAAAATTTGAGGAGAAAGGCGTTAGAGAGTCGATGACAACGATAAATTACATGTAACTTCTTTGCCATCGATTCTTTTTCGATGGTTATAGGTTCGATCCTTACTCGAAAAATATACAGAAAATTGAAGAATAAAAAGCTTTATTTATTTAAAATAATATATTGAAAATGAATGAGTGGGGGGAAACGGGGTTTTTCGGAATGTATAAAAACAGAATTTTAAAGTATTTCGTTTAAAATAAAAGACAGCCATCAAACTTTGGGGTAGAGATTATAAATACGCTCTCCGTTTTACGAGCAAGTATATAAAGACCCGTGCAAATATTTTCGCTCTGAAAATGAAAAATATTTCGAGCAAAACATTATTTCTCATTGCGCTTTTACTGAGTGTTATTATTGTTGAATTCATAGTTTTTACAATTTATTTCCAAACGCAAACAACAATCGTACCATCTGAAAAATTAAATATTTCCAGCTCTACTTGTTTTGTCTCGAAGCACATCGGTCGAAAAATCTTTCTTCACATCTGTATGAAAAAAACAAGAGATATTTGATATTCGATATTTTTTTCTCTAACCGCACTGTCAATCCTATTCCAGAGATTTTACTTGTGCAATTAACAAAGCAAGAATTCAGAAAAGTTTGCAAAGTGTGCTGAATTGTTTTTTCAGTCATGTCTCTACAACTCAAATTTCCTTCGACAATGATAATCAATGGCCCCAGCCAGAGTGGAAAGACACATTTAGTCCGGAAACTTATTTCAGAGCAAGTGTATGAAGTTCCAATAAAAAAACAGTCTGGTGTTACAAAATATTTCAACAGTGGTTTCACGAAGAGAAAAATATTAAATTCATAGCAGGATTGCCAACGGAAGACGAAAAATTTCAACTTTTAATTATTGATGATCTTATGAATTCTCTAACAAATGATATAGCCCTAATGTTTACGGTTGGATCTCATCATAAAAATTTCAGCATAATTTTGATCACTCAAAATCTCTTTCTCCGTATTCGAGTAGCAAGAGATATAAGCTTGAATGCTCATTACATAATTCTTTTTCAAAATAATAGAGACCAATCGCAAATTGCATGTTTCGGTCGACAGGTGTTTCCTTATCGCTCTAAATTTTTCATGGACGCCTATAAAAAGGCGACAGCGGAAAAATATCAATATCTACTAGTGCACTGCTTTCCAACTACAGATGATGAGTTGAGATTGCGACAATCGCTCTTTCCCGATCAAAGAGGGCTTAATTGGGTTTATGTGCCAGAATAAAAAAATGAATCGAATTAAACGACATGTGCACTTGTTGCATGTCTTATCCTCTGCGAATCCGCAACAAAGAAATGCAATATTAAAAAGTGCCACGAACGAACAGATAAAAACATTGTGCGAAATATGTCAGAATGTATTAGAGGGAAACGTGTCAAAAGCGAAGTTTCGACAGTTGTGTCGCTATAAGAAAGTTATCCGCCAGTTAGCTGACCGAAATATCCCCATCGCCCGAAAACGCAAGTTATTGACAAACCAAACAGGTGGTTTCTTACCTCTCGTTCTTCCAGCTGCCCTGAGTCTGGTTGGAGGTCTTGTAGGGAAAGCTATAAGCAAACGAATTTTTTAAAAAAAAATGGCTCGAAAAATGGCTTTGGTTCCAAAAAAACTAGTGTCAGAATATTATCAACTAAACAAACCAGAAATACGAGTTGAAGATAATATTTCAAACCTCTTACATGACGAGGAAAAGTCAGACGATGTGAAAGCGAAACTTTTATCTCATTGGATCCCGAAATATCAGCGCTTGATGCAGCCTCCTCCAAAGCCATTTGAAATTCCTAAGAAACTTTTACAAGAAACAGAGGTTGAACAAGAACAAACACTCCCTCCTATGATATCCATGACAAATATGATTGCAAAATTTATTGCATATACTATTCCAAAATCGAGAGAGAAAGAAGTACATCATACCCATTTTGGAAAAACTTAGAGACGTCAATTACACATTTAATGAAATGAACGAATTGCAAAAAGACGGGAAAACAGAATATAGAAACAATGGAATTGATTTATTTAGTTATTTGATGAGAAACGAACGAGATAACAGAAACCCTCCACCCGGTTTTCAAACATTTTTTCAAGGAATATTGAATGCGAACATACCTATAGAGTGGATTGGCAATAAAAATGTGAAAGAGCTTATGCTTCTCTCACAAGCTGTCCGAAATGGAAGGATCAAAGTTCTCCGATCGCTTTGAATGAATCGAAACCTAAGAAATTGTCAATAGTGGAAAGATTGCAAGCATTCTCCAGCCCAGAAACAAAACCTGTAAAAAAAGAGTTAAAGAAAATATTTTCCGATCCTGAGACCACCTCTGATAAGCAGCAATGGACCTCCTGGGAAGAGACCAAAAGATTGCCGGAAACGCTGTCTTGGAAGACGTGGAGAAATTGAAGAAACTCTACTACAATACCAAAGAACCAGCTTCGTTTGGCGGTGTCAAAAGACTCTCAGATGCAAGCGGTTTAAAAAAAAACTCGTCTTCGAAAATTTCTTTCGGGAGAAGATCCTTATACACTTCATTTCCCTGTACGATATAAATTTCAAAGACGAAAAACGATTGCATACGGGGTGAACGAGTTGTGGCAGAGTGATTTAGTGGATTTTCAGAAAATATCACGCTTCAACAGAGGCTATCGATATCTTCTAACTATTATTGATGTTATGTCTAGATATTTAAGAGCATTTCCGATCAAAGACAAAAAAGCTGGTACGACCGCTAAAGTTTTCCACCAAGTTTTTAAAAAGGTTCGACCTAAAAATATTCAAACATATAAAGGTAAAGGGTTTTACAACAAAACGGTTAGTAGATTATTTAAGAAATTTAACATTCACCACTATTCAACAAAAAGCGAAGCAAAATGCGCTATTTTCTAAAGAGCACACAAAACATTGCAAAATAAAATGTTTCGCGTTTTCACACATCGTAATTCATATAAGTATTTAGATATTTTAAAATCCCTGGTTGATTCATACAACTATTCTGTTCATCGAAGCCATGGATTTGCACCTGCGAACGTCACAGAAGCTGACGAGCTTCAGTTATATAAATTGCTGTACAAAATAGACTCTCCAATTAGATTTCGGTTTGCCGTTAACGATGTGGTGAGAATTTCAAAAGCTCGCAAAGTGTTCAGAAAAGGTTATCTACCTGGTTGGACAGAAGAAACATTTATAATCTATAAACGATATCCAACAAATCCGCCAACATACGTGTTACAAGATCTGTCGGGAAAAGAAATTGCTGGTCGGTTTTATACAGAAGAGTTACAAAAAATTGATAAGTCCGACAATGATTTGTGGGCAATTGAAAAAATTATTCGCACAAAAGGTCGAGGAAACATCCCGACAATTATTTGTAAAGTGGGTTGGATTCGACGACTCCTTTAACTCTTGGATAAAAGCAGAATGCCTGAAAAAATGACAGATTTTCATATATTCTCTTACCATCCAACTCGAGTATGCAATATTTTCCGGATTTCGAGCGAAATTAAGCAGACCAATAACCCTAAATGGTGAGTGGGAGTGCTGCTTATCCGAAGTGACTCTTCCGGGAATACTTTACAATCCAACCTCGTTATAACGATTTTTATACAGTCACAAGAGAAATTGAAGTTCCCGATGAAACACTTCTTTCAACATTCCATATCTCTTTCTACAATGAAGATCATGAAGATTTTGTTGCTGGATTTAATGCGAACATGAAAAATATTTTTACAGATCCTCCATTGGTGTTCCCTCTCATCAACAATAAAAGACAACTAAAAATGGAACTGAAGCGGGGATTCGATTGGATTATAACCCCAGAAGAAGGAAACCAACTATTAAGAGTGCTGAGTTTAGATATCAACAAAAACTTGAAAATTCGACATAAACCTGAGGGGTTTACAGTAGTTCGAAGATACCAAGCTCCCAACAGAGATATGTTCAAAAATCAAACAATTCGGTTGATTGCAAAAGAACCTGTCTTGGATGAAACATTCGAAATAAAATTACAAGGCGATTTAGTAGAGCAAATTGATTCAAAAATAAACGAACCTGGGCTTACAAATGAGCTGCAATTTTCGGAAAGTAATGGTCAAATCATTGTGAAATTACGATTTAATATTAAGATCCTTAATATTAAATCGTTAAATCTATTAATTCCCTAGGGAAGACCTCTTGCCCTAGACTAATGAATTATCTGAATATAATCGATGACGTATATACCCTTCTCGGAAAACAATCGGAGATGCGATTTCCCTATAGCAGTCCGAAAGAATCGATTCAAGACAAAACATTTCGTGTGATCACTTATAAAACATTCCCCACAACACGCAAAGAAACCAAAACAACATCTCTTCTTATCCCTAGTGGAATGTATCAAGATGCAAAAGACTTATTGAAAGAATTCAAGTTTATCTCTTTAAAACTGAGTGCAGATTCGCGAGTAGGATTGCATGTTCCTCCCCACACTGTTGTCATGTTTGGAGAAAACTCAAAGATCTTTTGGGATTTTCTCAAGATACTTTTGAGCAGGGTGATTATAAATCGGAATATGTTTTAGAGTTGCAAGCAGGCATCACAGAAGTCTATGTGTATTGCGATATTATTGCCCCCTCTCTCGTCGGAGATTCTTTGGCATCAATTCTAAAAATCATTCCGGTAGCCAATGAACAGAACGAGCAAATAGTTAAAAACTTTTCAGTTTCATTATATTTTAGAGTAAAAAAACAATTCTTTGACGTGATCGAAATTGAAATGCGAACCAGTAGCGGAACTCCCATCAAATTCATATCTGGGAAATCAAATTTGGTTTTATCCTTTAGGAAAAAAATTATATAAATGCTGTCACATTCGACCCCGTTTTCAGAGTGAAGAACAATCATGGCGAAGCGTGGTCATAGATTACAACCTGAGCATTGCATAGCGCATTATCAGAATCAAATAGGGAATGCTAATCCATACTTTTCTTCCGATTTTCCTATTCAAAGAGGATATGGTTTTTTAGTAGCTTGCGTCAATATGCACTACCTCTGATGATGCAAGCAGGAAAATATTTAGGGAAGCGTTTATTGGAATCTGGTCAAAACATCGTCGAAGATGTTTCACGAGGAAAATCATTTCTTCATGCAGCGAGAGACCAAATTCGCCAATCTGGTTGAGAAATAAAAGCAGATATATTTCGCAAATTACAAGGCTGCGGAGGAGGAGTTTAAAGGAAAAAATCCCAGCACTCTCGTCAAACGAAGCGAAAGAAACGGAATCCAACAGACGTATTTTCCAATCTCTAACAACCGAAAAAATGGAGCGATGTTACTGCACTAAGAGTGAACTCGAATTATTCGGCTCCGAGAAAATTCAATTAGCAACAGATAATTCCAGCTTTGTAGAGATTCATCCAATCGCTTCTGTTTCTGACAGCTACACTATCGAGTTTCAAATCACCGGTTTGGGAGATGGCTATTTCGATCTCTCGCACTTTCTTTTAAATATTCAAGCAAAAATTCTAAAAGCAGATGGAACAGCTTTCGTAGAAACCGACAAGTGTGAACCTATAAACTATCTTTTAAATACGATGTTTTCAGAATGTCACATCTCCCTGAACGATCGACAAATTTCTTCCGAGAGTAACTATGATTATAAAACATATATTCAGAGCAAGTTGTTTCATTCCGAATCATCGCAAAAGAACTTTTTACGGGCGGGTATGTTTTATAAAGATACACCAGGTGAATTTGACGATGTAGATCTAACAACCGCTGGCAAAAATTTGGCTTTGAAACAGCGCTATGAGAGGGTGAAAGAGGGTAAGATATTCGATATGTGTGGAATTCTCCACATAGAGATTTAGGTACACAACCTCGTCTGCTAATTAGCGGTACAAAGGTTCGCGTGCGTTTGTTGAAAGCAAAGACAATTTCAGTCTCCTAGCTAAAAGGTGCCTTTCGCCTTCAAATCGAAAATATAAGTCTATTTATTCGAAAATGCGATATATCAAGTTCCATAGTGATAGCACATGAAAAAGCTTTAGAGCAAGCATTAGTTCAAATGCCTTTTACTAGAATCGAAACGAAAACTTTCACTCTCAGTTCAGGACTTAAAAGTGTTATAATTCCAAATGCAATGAATGGTATTTTACACTCGCGAATGGTGTTCGGATTGATTTCTAATTCAGAAATGGTGACTTTAAATTGACTTTAATGGTGACTTTAAATTGAACCCTTTTAATTTCAAGAACTACAATCTAAGTTACATTTCCTTATCAGAGAATGGAGTGCAGATACCGATGTCGGCCTACACTCCTTCGTACAAAAATAATTTGTACTCAAGAAACTATTTAAGTCTATTTACAGATCTTGCTCAACACAATACAAACATAACGCTCGAGGAATATAAAAACAATACATGTTTATATGTCTTCAACCTCACGCAAGATTATTCTGACAGCGATCCTTTTAATAACATAGCAAGAAGCGGAGACATATCGATTCATTTAAAATTTGACGAAGTTCTTCCAGAAACAGTCACATTATTAGTTTATATGGAAATGCAATCACTTATCAAGATCGATAAAAGCAGAAATATATTTACTGACTTTTAAAGCATCATGGACACTCAAACTCTCTTACGATTAGCCCGCAGCGATCCTATAATAGCTAGAAGATTTGGGGGAGTCTTTGCGAGAGATTAATAATCCAAATAATCGAGGTTATTACCAATCATTTATACTAAACACCGATTAGTCTTTGGAAAAAGGAACCCACTGGCAAGCTATGTATTTTTGATGAGAATGATAAATGCACTTTCTTTTGTTCTGATCCGAGGGGAAGCATTAAAATATTTATCGATAACAATTCGACGCAAATGGAATGGAATTCGAAACTCTTACAACATCCCAAAACAACATCTTCTGGACTATTTTGCCTCTATTTTCTATGGCATTTATCCCGAAAATTAACAATCGACAGATTACGAGAAACACATGTTTGCGAAAATGAACGTGTTGTAACATGTTTTGCGCAAACACAATTGAAATTGACAAATCATCCAACTTTCCACGCCTCCAAGCAACAATGCGAATCTCTTCCAAATATGTCAAATAATAAAAGAAAGAGATATATTAATCACAAGCTTAATTGTGATTTCAGTTGATCTCCATCCATGGAAAGATTTGGATATCTCTTTGCGGATACTTGCTCTGGAGGGGATTATTTATACATTCACAGCAAACTGTATGATAATATTTTGGAATGTGTCGAAAATGCTCGACTACATAAAAACTCTGTTCAACCTGCTAAGATTATGTACTTTTGGTAAAATCCTAGGAGGACCCACTGCTGTTTTTGGCGCCAAAAATTGCCAAATTGAAGGTTTTCAAAAAGGCATCAATGATGAAAAACTCTTGGGAAGCGCATGCGTCAGCGGGGGGGGAGAAGGGGGATGAAATGGGGGTTTCGCGAAGATGAAATCGAATAAATACATTAAATTAATCATTATATAAAGAAAAAAACGGAGAAAGCAATGAAATTCATTTTAAAAAAGCATTCTAAAACCAGTGTGTACAACATGATTTACATTTTTAAAAAAGGACGAAAGGGGCGTTTCGCAAATATAAAATCGAAAAAATACATGAAATCAATCATCTTAAAAATTTTTAAAAGGCGCTTACCTTACGCTTGCATTTCGTCATGTTCCGTTGGTGGATACACCCTTGCGATGGATGCAAGGAATTCATGAAAATTGTCATCCACCAACTTGTGACCTATTCTTATTAACTTTCAAGTCATTTCACCACGAACGCATTCATGCTCTTGCCGAACCAATATCTCGTCAAACGCAAGATAATAGTTATAGCAAGTTTGCTTTTGCTAAACCAAGTGCCCTTTCTCACACTCCGAACAACGTCGTTGCGATTATCTTTCGACTGATTGCGGCAACGCCATTCGTAGCCGTCAACCGTTCCCTTTCGTTCTTGCAAACGCATATTTTTTACACCTCGGACATTCATAACGAGAAGCAATTAAATTAGCTTTCATACACCATTCTAACGTCTCTTTCTTCCCCTTTGTGCCCAGGAGCACAAAGAAACCTGTCGTAGTCTCACTTTTAATTAATTTCCTTTCACACGCCATTCTTAACAACAACCGGTGGAGAGAAAACCTTCTCAAACGAAGGCAAATGTCAAAATGACGTTTTTTCGGAAAAGGCGAAAAACGTTGTACTTTTTAGGTTGCCATTTTTCGGTGATTTGAAAATCCAAATTTTTAGATGAAATGGAAGGGTTACCATATTGTAACCTTTATCGCTCAAAATTTGGCGACAAAAAATTTGGCGACCAAAAGTGGGTCCTCCTAGGATTCAACCATAAAATGTTCTTAGATATGCTAAAATTCAACAAAAACCCCAATATCTTCTACATTTTAATTTTTTAAAAAAGGATTCAGTTTATAGCAAAATGGATCCCTAATTTTGTTACATGCATGATATATAACACGCAGAGAAAAGTTAAAAAGATTGGTCAATAATTGTGGAAGGAGTAGCATTTTGAATGCACTAATGTAGCGAAAAAACACAAGCTGAGAAAAACCATTTTAAAGTTTATACTTCTGAAAAAATAATTATTATAAGCTTAAATAAGCTTAAAATACCATTTTAAAACATTAGCTATATATTTTTCTTAAAAATAATTGCATTTTTATGTTATTTTAACCCATATTTTCTATAAATGATACATTTTTACACAGTAATAATTGCACATAAATATCAAGAAAACTCGAAGAAAACGTTAAAAAAAATTTTCTGTTATAACAGACATTTTAAAATCTTTTCCTTCACATAATATTTAAATAATATATTTGTATGAAAAACATATGATAAACAAGAACTGAAATTATGAAATTATTAATATAATATATAAAATGCCTAAATTATATAAATATTTGCATGCACACATTTTACAAAAAAAAAAAATCTATATTATAGTAATTACCTTTTTGAAATATCCTGATTCATATGTAACTCTTCTTCCCTTTTTTAAAAATTAATCTCTCTCTTTTTAAAATAGCTTTTTTATCAATTTGCGTTCATGCTGGTATTTCGTGTTTTTCGGTCGGATTCGGTTGATTGATTGATTGATTGAATATTAACGTCGCACTGTTCAGCTACACGAGGGCTTTGGCGACGGACCACGTATTTTGAACCATGGTCAAGTGACGTGGACGACACCTGAGCTGACACCCCCCTCTCCTAACTACCACACCACACCAACGGGAGGACGTTTCAGCTCTCGACAGATTTAACGTGCATCGCTGCCCTACACGGCGGGTCTTTAGTGGTACTGGGCTCGAACCCGTGACAAAGCAAGCCACGGTCCGATACCTATACTACTCGGCTACCGCGGCCACTCGGTCGGATTCGGAATAATCTTTTACGAGATTCGAGCATCACACCAAGATCATGCGAACATTTCCCCAAAGGTATATTTAATGCTTTTTGGGTCTCTCTGTCAGTATGTAGAGTGCCTTTGTTGAATTCACAAATCGCTTCAAGTACGGCATTTTTCACTCTGGTTTTACACACAAATATTTCTTTGGGATACTTCGGCCAAATCATGTTGTGTAAGCTTTCATTAGCGTTTTGAGTTCCGCAATTAATGCACCGTTCTAAAAGTTCATTCGAAGCAAGTCGTTGATAAATAGAAAGGATGTGTGGCAAAAAACTTTCATTGATTGGCGTCCCAACATGTTCTTTATGCAGACTTGGATTTTGTCCTTTTGCTTTTACGGACTGGTAAAAACACCATGAGTCAGCACCGATTGGACATTTCGAATGCTGAGGGTTTTGGTCTGTCGAAATGCTGTGATGTAACGTAGCATATATTGCTTTTTTCATGGCAGGAACATTGCCTTTGTTTTGTACTATGGCTTTTTGGTAGTATAAAGTTAACTTTTTAATTGTTGCCTCTTTCAATGTATCATGGCCTTTTCCTCCTAATGAAATACCACGGGCTCTCGATTCCTTCACAGCATTTCGTAGACTAGTGCCCAACCTTTTACTGACATGATTAATGCACTCTTCTTTTTTTATTTCAAATTTATCCCCATACACATTTTTTTCTGTTAGGTAATTGAAGGTTTTACAATCTCCATCAGACAATAATGTGGAATAACGAAATCCCATTTCTTGGAATCTTTCCCAGAGGATCAATGCTGCCTCCATTTCCATCGAAGTTGATGAGCCATAATGATTAACATCGCAATCCTTCCTATGACCTTCAAACCAAATGTCATACTCTGCACTTGATTCTCCCAGTTCTTTTTTTGCCACAGAACAGTTGCGACATACCTTACACATGATTTCAAAATCAATTACTTAGCCTGAAAGTATATCAATAACACAAGCTATGCCAATCAAAGATGTATGCCCACATGTCAACCAGCTACCATCAAATGAAACACTTATATCAACAACGGGAACATCAGTTGGTGCTTCGTATGCCTTTCTCACTTTTCTATGTACTTCGCTCTGCAAAGTCTCTGCAGCAATACCGTAGGCTGTGTGAAAAAGTTTAATGCATTTGCTATATGTTCTCGATGAAAAAGGATATACATTTACTGCCATACAAAACTTTTCAATTGCAGAGTAACCTTTTCCAATATTAGAGAATGCTTGCGTGATGCGTAAATTAATATCCAGAACAGTATTACCTTGCCTTTCATTAGACGTTTCTGCAGCACAAACGTTTTCAGCGCAAGAAATGCAGGTTAAATTTAACACATAGGAAAATCCTACCTTGTTTCCAAGTGCAAGCTTTAAGGTTTGTTTGTCACAGTCTGGGCATTTTAGTTTCATAAACATTTTGCTGATTTGCTTAAAGTTCACAATAATAAAATTTCCCACTTCAGAATGTCCAGTCTTTTCAGTACTTAATAACTGCTTAATTCTGATGTTAGGATCAAATATATTTTCTTCTGTGACACATGTATTTACATAATCACTACACCAACGTTTGCTGTTCATTTGAGCAGAATGATTTCGACGTTTTACTCGTGGCATTTTTAAGACAAACCTTCAAGAGATAGAAAGAAAGATAATACAATTCTCTGCAGTTTCAGCAACAGCCTTGAAGAGACAGCAAGTAGTAAAAGTCTTTAAAAGACTGGTTTTTTTCAAAATAAAACGCAAGTAAAACTAGTACGATAACTGCAAAACAAACGAAAAAGATGCGCCATCAACAGTAACAAATACCTTGTAGTTAAAGTTGTAGTCACTAGTTCAGTTCAGTTCAGTTCAGTTCAGTGCAAACACTGAAAAAGTGGAGTGTAGTTCAGTTCAGTTCAGTTCAGTGCAAGCACTGAAAAAGTGGAGACCTGGCTAACGCCTTATGCTCCGATAAAATTTTGATCAGTTTCTAATCCAAGATATAACACACAGTTCGTGATTGCAGAAGTGGAGTGTAGTCACTAAAAAGTACGGTAAATCTTTACAGTTAAGGTTAGAATAAAATAAAATTTATTTTTGAAAATAATTGATAAAAATTAGCTTAAAATCACTAACACCTCTAAAAAAGGGGCATGGTCGAATTTCCAAATTTGTTTGTTTACCTTTTTCAAATGAAATTTTTTCCAATTTCTAATTTTGAGGCATACAAAAGTGATATATCAATCGAAAGGTAATCGTTCAAAGAATATAACTAAATAAAAATAAAATAAACGATAAAATCGTCATTTTTAGGGTATCAAGTCCCCTTAAGATATATAACTAGGTAATTTTTCAAAAAATTTAAAATCCTATAAATTTCCCCCTAGGTAGAATCCTTGATGCCGATGATTTCACACCAAAGAAGAAGGCAAAAAAGTTAGATTTAAATTTATCAGAGCAATTAGAAAATAAAAATGTGCAGATTCCCAATTACAGTGTGTATTTAGGCAAAAACACGGCGATTGAGGTGAAAGATTATAGAAAACAATATTATATCTGCTTCTTAAAATATAGTGATAGGGGGGAAATTAAAAATAGGTTTAATATAAACATAGATCAAATAAAAACTATGATTTTAGGCCTCGAAAAGATGCAAGAATTCTTAAAAATGCATCAAAATAAAAATTGCGCAGAATAAGAGAAACCATAAGTTAAAAAAGTCAATTAAAATTTGAAAGGAAAGGAAGAGGTATATCATGGTGCAGTTCCAAGAAATTAATGCTTCTTTCCGGGGGTTCACGTGAACATTGAGAGCAGCAGTAGATTTTGATAGTGTATAATCCGCCTTTTTTTAACCAGCAATTCATAACGTTTTAAATGTATCTCCTGTTTTGCGTTTGCGTGTTATTATATGCTTACATGTAATTTTTACGAAAATAATAAGCGATGAGTTAAGCGAAACAAATATATCACAAACATATTACTTTTGCAGTAATGCTCTGAGAATTTTATCAGCCTCGCAAATATTATCGACAGTAGATGAAGGATTTCGAAAAATATTTAATTCGATTGAGACTTTTACTAAAAACGGAAGTGGATGGATTCTTTCCAGTAACGATTTTGCAGATTTGCATATATGAAACTTTGCTGAAAATAGAGGCGGTTGTAAAACTGTTCGTCTACCAGTTAGACTGGCTAACAAAGAGCTCTATTATCCATTGATTGTTTCGACAATAAATGTTTCATTTATTCCGTATTAGCTGCCTTATTTCCTCTAAAGAAAAATGCTGGTCGTAGTAGTTCTTACAAAAAATATTTAAAATCTATTGATGTAAAGATGTTAAAATTTCCTGTCGAAATAGCAAACATTAAAACGT